>VWZF01002195.1:611806-778104 GCA_013396755.1 Sclerurus mexicanus | reverse complement strand
CCGGCCTCCCCGGGGGCACGGCGCGGGCAGCGGGGCTCACTGCGAGCCCCGCCGCGCCGGGGAAGTTTATTATCCGCGGATCTCACCGGCGAAGCGCTCCCCGCCATCCCCGCCGGGTCCTTGTGCGGGGGGATCCGAGCTCCGAGAGCTTTAAAACAGAAACAGAGAAAGAGAAGTCAGAGGAGCAGGGAGCGGCCCCCCATCCGGCTGCAGCCCACGGCTGCGGTGCCCCCGCCCGCCCCGCGGGGAGCGCTGCCGGGGGTGCTTTTTGTTTGCCCAGCGCCAATGAATTAAAATTGCTGAGCTGTTCAAGCGCGCCGGGTCCCCCAGCGCCCAAGATGAACGCGGTGCCGGTTTTGGTTTTATTTTAATTCAGCCTCTCCCGACGCATTCTGCTCCGGGTTGGTTTTTTGCAAATGCTAAGGAAGCCTGTAAGTCAACGAGCTCAAATATTTGCGCTCTTTGTCCAAAAACTGTTTTTCTTCCTCTGTGGGTCAGGCCAAGTGCCAATCAAAGTTGTTTTTCAAGCCGCTCTTCCCTGCAGTAGGACTGCTTTTTTCTTTCTTCCTTTTTTTTTTTTTTTTTTTTAAGGGTTTGGTTTTTGGAAAGGAGGTGTGTATTTAGGGGAGGGGGAGGAGAAACGCTAAAAATCGGTCAGAGAGAGAAGCAGATCTTAAAAATCATGTTTCTTGAATATTTTAATGGAAACAAAATCTTATTAAATGTGCATGCTTGGTATGTGCAGTTATTTTTTCCATAAACTCTTGGATCATGTTACAGTTGATACTTGGTGCTCAGCTCTTAGCTCAGCTTGCGAGAAATGTAATGGATCAGAGAAGCACACATCAGCAGAGTCTGATTTTTAACCATTTCGTTGCAGGACCAAATCCCTTCTTGGCTTTAGCTCGGTGCTGTTACTGCTTTACGAAAAACAAGTACTTAAAAGACAGAAGTTCTGCGGGGTTAAAGCCTGAAACAGCTTCAGACTTGACATATGTCTAAAGACATACAAATTAACCAGTGCCAAATAATGTATGTGGAGAAAGCAGGGAGGGAGCTTGCTTTGTTCTGCCAAATAATCAAAATGTTTTGTTGACAAATAAAGGGGTGCTTGGCAGCACTTGTAGATCTAAAATTAAATTTAAATTATTCAATTTTTTTTGAAGCTGTAGTCCTGTCCTGCTGGGTAGGACTTTTTTTGTATACTTCTTTAATGTCAGTGGGGGGTGTGAGGAGGGGACGGGGCTAGATGGTACTTTTCTGGTAACCAGAAACTTGCTGGATTTTTTTTTCTTTTTTTTTTTTAAATTTTGTTTTAAAGTAATTTAAGGATAAGAGTGAAACATAGGTACCCAGCTGAGTCTGTTGAGGAAGGCAGCTCAGTGCTGTCCTACTTTGTCTGTGGTCATTTCAACCTCTTTCATTGCAAAATTGGGGAAAGAATAAAGAAACTGAGTGACAGCCTGTAAAACCCTCCTGGAACATAGGTGTTCTGTGCTTTCAGTGCTTGTATTGGAACACTGTTGCATCGGTGTTGTAGGCTGGACAATAAACATAGAAGTCCAAAGCTTCTGACTACATCTGTAGTTATTAAGAAGTTGGTATAATAACAATCACTGTAAATTTTAACCTTTTGCACTTCACTGGCAAGCATGCAAGTAGAAAACATGAGAGAAAAAAAAGGCTTGATGGAAGTGAGATGCAAATTTGACTTGAGTCTCAGAGTAATAATCTTCAGATAAGTGCTGCCTCATCTGTTCTTTTGATGGTGTTGGGTTTTTTTTTAATGGTCATGTGATAACATACTGGAAAAAAATGATCGGCGTTGAATCTCTTCTGCCCTCCTCAGTCTTAAGTCTCTATTTGAAGCCACTTGAACACTCACAGTTTAGGTAGTGCTGTTGTCAAAATTATAAGAAGCAAAGTAACCTTTCTACTCAGTGGCATATAACGAAATTTGAAATAGTCTACAAGTTTTTGGATTCTCATGGGTAAGCTTCCCTTTCAGCAGAAAACCAGGAAAAGCTAGATGCAGCACTTTAGGTTTTGGCCAATTTCAAACGAATCAAAGTTACTTTTTATTAGGGAAAGTTCTGTTAGGGTAGCCTTAAGAGTCTTGCTAAAGATTCACGGGTTAAATTTGCCTATGAAAAAGGGTTTTCATATTAAAAAGATACAATTTCCAGATGGGTTTATTGTTACAGGACACTTTAGATAACCAGATCTACTTGCAGAACAATTGCTGTTAATCAGAAGGGCTTAGACAGTCATAGATATGACAGCTCCATTTTTTGATTTAGGGAAAAAAAAAAGGGAACCAGTAATAGGAGGTTTGGATTTGGTGAGTAAGCTTGTTGAACAGACAACCAAGGCTAATGCTTTGACTCAGTTTAAAATAAATGGAAGAATGAACAAAATGAGATTAGTAGCTCTGGTTTGTGTGATTGATGAGCAGGCTTTGTAACAAAACTGTGGCATACCAGTAGGGGAAAGTGCTTCAACTAACATACAAGTTCTATTCCCAAGTCTTTCCTAGACATGGCTGAGAGTTGCTGCCATTGCAGTAACCAGGACGGGTCCAGCTCTTCTATTTGAAAATGTAAAATGCGAGGGAATCCCTGGGCAGGGAAGCTCCTGGGTGTAACCCTGGAGGGGGTCTGGAACCTTATGGAAACCCAGAGTTCCCCTACCTAAATAAAATCAATAGCCTAAGCAAGTGAGAAGAGGGCATACAGGAAGGGCTCAGTGTTTCTTTGGACAAATAACTGCTTCAGGAAGTCTTTAAGGAATAAGCAAAAAGTCTTCAGGGGATGGAAAAATCCTGATATGTCAGGAAGTGTAGGAACAGGGAGGGTTTGCCAACTGTTCAAGCTTAGTTGCAAATTGCAAAACATGAAGTAAAAGGTTCTTTTACATGTACATACAGGTTGGTAGGATAGAAAAGAAGTATAAACATGGTTCCAGGATTAAATATTTGGTTTGTCTCAGATTTCAGTGAGGAAGACAGAAGGGAAAATGGGCAAAATGGCAAAATGGGTGATGGGGCGTGTGCAGTTTAAAAACATCCTTCAGTGTTGGCAAGGTGGAAACGGACCCGGCTTAGCTGATCCTCATGGCTTGAGCCAGTCTCTGTGCTGGAGTCCTGCATAAAGATGTATGAAATCTAAAGTCGGTTCCTCATTTTTATAGATCTACCCAATGAGGGTGATCCTGTGAGAGGGGCAATACCCATCAATATAGTGGACATAATTTTCCATGCTCCTCATCCTCCCATGCCAATCACCTTGTTCAGTACAAGTCTCAATACTGTACAAAGCTACTAAAGCAAATATGAAAAAAATATGTATGATATGATACCACCAAAAGTAGGTCACACTACATCAACGTAATGGTCTTCTGTTGATCTGATAGATGCTAGGGTGTCCTCTTCCAAAAGCTTTGGATAGACTAAAGCTAGACTTCATTCATTAAATCTCTGAAGTAACATCAAAGGTTGAACTCGTTGCTGCAAGTCAGCTCAAATTAAACACTGGGATTTACTAACACCAAGTGTTCCATATACCAAAAAGCTTAACTGGTTTTGAAAAGTATTTGGGCAAATTCATAACAGCAAAATTAAGCAAGATCTGCAAATATAAAATAGCAACACCCCTCAGTATAGTTTCTGTATGCTTTCCTGTCTGTTACATGTCTGCTATTGCCCTGCGGCAGGGAGAGGTTACTGGGCAATACAGACCTTTGATCTGACACATTTTGTCTGTTTTTCTGTTCTTGTTAATTACAGTGATTGGGAACTGATGGGAATGGAAATGATGGTGGGTTGTGCTGAGAGGAGCAGTCACTGCACTGAGAGAAATTTTCAAAGGATCACTTGAAACTAATCTGGTTTAACCCTGTTCGAAATCACAATGAGAGTGTGACTGTCCCTAAAAGACATAAACATGGCAGAAGTGGTAAATGCTGTTGGTCCAGGGAGAGAGGGACATTTCATGGAAAGTCGGGATACCTTGAGCACTAGCATAGTTAAAGTGGTGTGAAATCCAGTGGTGTGAAATGTGAGAGTTACAGGTTTGGCTGTTTGTTACTTGTAACTTCTAATAAGAGTAGCTCCTTGGAAGGAACAGGGAGGAGGATGTCAGTGCAGGAGGAAAAGCAGCCTGCTGTCACCCTGCAGGGCTGTGCTGTTGCGGAGTAGGGAAGCTGGGAAGGATGGACTCTAATTAAACAGGCACAGAGGTCAGCTGGCTGAGTGCTGGGAGAAACGGAGTACTGATTTTGCAGAAGGAGACTAAAAGAGTTTGCTTTTTTAACCCAGCAAAAACAAAAATGAGAGGGGATGTGGTCCATGTCTGTAAGTACATCTGATGGTAAGAGCCAGTGAGGAGAAATTAGCTCAAGACTAGATGGATGTAAAATGGCCATAAATACATTTAGGCTGGAAAACTGAAGTGTCCAGAGGTGTGAGTTTCTTCAAGAGTTTGTTCTGGGTCTGTTGTATCCAAAAAAAGCACCTACTTTTAAGACAGAAAAATGTGTGAACGTCATTAAATGATGCAGTGCTTACAATAGCACTAGCTTAGACTCAGGGAGTTGAGGTCATATCCAAAAAAAAAAAAAAAAAAGACACACTTTCATTCACTTTATTGTTCTATGTGAGTGAGTAAGAAAGTAGCCCAAAAGTGAACCAAAAATAGTTTAATGTCAGGTCTCATAAGGCCGTGTAAGCTAAAATATGTGTCACTATGAGTCATGAAGGTGCATGGAGATGCTTCTACCTGCGCTGTAGAAATCAAGAGGCCTTTCAAGGACGTCCCAACTATTTTGAGGGAAGTCAGCCTGGGTCAATCTATTCTGAGCATAGGCAAATCAAAGTTGCTTGGAAAACACCCTGGGTTTTCCACAGTGCAGCATCTTTTTTTTGATTGAGTTGCATAGTCTAGTTGGCTTTGAAAATCAGATTGACAAGCCTTAGCTGTCACAGAGAATCATAATTTGTAGAATCAAGTTATGTCTTCTGTAGTTTGATGCCTCTTAATAATAGTTTCCTCACAGTGTAGTTGTGAGGGGTTGCCTGGATGGCTTTGAATCTCCAGTGTGCCTTTTCCTGAAGGAGTTCTCAAAATGATTTGCAGAGTCTGTCATGAAAACCCAACTCTGTTTGCATTGGTTCTAATTTTAGCAGCATTCTGTTGTGTAAAACATCGTGTTTGCCTTCATTGTTTGTGTCTTTCAGTCCCCTGGAGCACTGGTGAAATACGGTGAAACCAGCTTGGGTCACTCCTCCAACTAATCCTGTGTGCATGGCTGGGGGGAGAAGATGGGTCTTTTAGGATCCAAAAATGTAAAGATACAAACCAAGAGCAACAAACCCAACTTTTTAAAGCAGTTAAAACTGGCAGCAGCAGGCCCCTCACTCATAATTCATTCTTACTTTTTCTTGAAAGATTTGGTTGGGAAAAAGCAAACAAACAAAGAACAAGAGAACAGGGTTATTTCCTGTGAAATAAATGCAGTGAAAATCCAGAATTGACTGGTTTCTCTTTCTCCATCCTCACAAGTGTTTCAGTAATTTGTATCTCTTCAGAATCTGACCTGTTTAGATTGTTCTCCCACCCCCTCTGTAATTATTGTCTTTGTGTTGTGGAATCGAAGTGCAGTATTGCTCTTTGGAAACATGTGCTAGTCCTGAGGGTTTCTGGGTTCTTTGATTTTTACCTTAAAAGCTAGTGTAAAGAAATTTCCTTGCGTCTTTCTAGTCTTTCAGGCTGAAAATGAGATGGCAGAACTATTAAATTTTCATTAGACCCGTAATGAGAGTGCCATGAGTGAAATGAACCTCTGGTGAAGGACGCTGTTTTGCAATGAAAGCTGTAAGAGGTGGCCTTGTAGGAACCAAGCTCATTTAGAATAGTCACTTTTATTAAAAAAAAAAAAAAAAAGAACAACAAAAAACCCAAAAGCACAAACACAATCCTCTTTGAATTATAGGGAGGGAATGAAGGTGAGAAAGGAAAGTGGGGAGGACGATTTTCTTCAAAGCAGCTTTGAGGTTTCTTGTTGGGAGTGGGTTAGCCAAGAGTGGAGGTTGTCCTCTGCTAAAATTTACTTCTGCTGGTAGGAGTGGAGCATTGCATTAGCCAAGGTGGCCGTGGTTTGGACATTTGGACTCTGAAGATTTGCTTTAAATTTATGCATATTAATTAGGGCTTCAAATCTCACATCTCTTTAAATGGCAGTGTTTTGAAATCTGAGGAACATAATATGGTTCGTTAAACATCCTTGGTTTTTTTCTCTCTACCACATTGGCAAGGGAGCTGCTAAGACTCATTTAGTTCTTTAATACTCATTTACTTCTTTATTTGAACCTTTTTTTCCTGGCTAGGGAATTTTGAGAAAGAGAAGATAGTGGTATAATTCTCCCCTGGCTGTGTGCAGCTAGGGGAGTCGATCTAGAGATTTTATTATCAGATTTCCATTTGCAGGGCTGGAGAATAAGGAGGGATCTCAAGCACCGTTTGCGTGGCCGGGCTGAATATTGGCTTTTGTCTAAGTGGGTCAGGACAGACTGGAGGGAAACGGGGTGTTTTCAGTAGAAAAGAAATTTGTATTGTCAGGAGGGAGACCTCAGTTAATGAGAAATTGCACCTCATCAGCTTTGGAAAAACCTGCATGGAAATGATTTATGCTGTTTAATTTCTGTGTTCTTTGCAGGTGTTCCTGTTCGTATGCAGAGGTCCTTCCCATTGTTGTCTCTGCAGCCCAGCCTGGTAGTCTTTGTGCTTTAAGTAGAACTTATAGGGAACATTATGCAGATGAGTCAAATACCTTATGAAATGCCATTACAGGGAGGTAGGGATACTCTCCACAAACAGGTTTTTTTCTGACTGCTTGCCTATCAGTCAGTCCATGAAATGCATTCGCGATAGCTCAAGACATTTTATGGGGTTCTTGGTATGTCACCCTGGGCAAACAAGTGTTACTGATAATAGGGGAGGCCATGATCAAGGTGTATTAATTTTAAATGTCTCTCTTAACCACTAGTTTCAGATATTTATTATAGGATGCTTCTTATATATCAGACATTAGATAACTATCAGGGCAAAATACTGGTGTAGATGGTATTTAATTAATTAAATTAATTAGTATTACATGTTTATGAAGCTGAGAAGCTATTTTGTTCTTGTTATAGACCATATAAACCATTGATTTATTCAAATATCTTCATTCTAACATCTTATTTAAATTCAAAGTAAGGTGTTTTGAAGCATGGGCTGTTTTCTTCTAGGCCATAATCCTTGTGACAGTCAGGGACTTAAGTTAGGGTTGATCAGTGTGTAAATGATGGTGCTCAAGGTAAGAGAAAGAAGTCAGTGCTCTTAATCTAGCAAGATATCTTAAATCTTTCCTGAATGTCCCTGGTTACCTGAATTAGGTAAGATAAATAAACACATACAACTTCCTAATTAAACACCTTTGTTGTTGTTTTTGTTAATGACTCTCATATTTCTCTCAAGGTAAGCATCTTGTTTTGTTAAACCAACAATGGATTTCTAAAGGATTCCAAGCTAGTGAACTTGGTAATAGTGTGAGGCTATGTGCAGTGCCTTTCATCACAGGATCAGGTGGGAAAAAATAATAACAGAGTTGGAATATGAAGTATTCCTAACTCCATGTGTTCTGAGTAGGCTGGAACAGAAGTAATAAGTCTGCATCACACAAGAATATTGCGTGGTCAGTGTGTGGACCACCCTTTGGGTTGTGGTTTAAGTCTTCCAAAATATACAAATGTTAGGTTAACATGTATGAAAGCCAGGAGAAATTGCATTCTTGAGAATTCTTTGCAGTCATAGGTCTCTGTTATTTCTTCAAG
This sequence comes from Sclerurus mexicanus, assembly GCA_013396755.1. NCBI lineage: Eukaryota > Metazoa > Chordata > Aves > Passeriformes > Furnariidae > Sclerurus > Sclerurus mexicanus. The sequence goes on along the minus strand of VWZF01002195.1, from coordinate 770,234 downwards.
TGCAAAATACATTTGAAAGGAAAGTAAAAGGTGTTCAGATTTTCATCCATTCAGAATGAGCAATAAAATCATAAATACAGTCAATATGTCTTAATTGCTACACTTTGGATTAAAAATGTGTAATTGTGTATCTGTTTTAGAGGTTATTAAATTTGAACTTAGTTTTGACATGAGACTAGAGAGAATTGTAAATTCTTTTAGTCATTTGACACTTTAAAGGTTCAATTAAATTGTTACCTAGCAAGGAGGAATGGTTGCAAGAATGACTCCTCACTTAGCAGTTTCAAGTGACGAATTCATGCTTCTGAGCAATTCCACATAACCTCAGTAAAACAGAGATATGTTGATGACAGTGAAGAAGTGAAGTACTAGCTGTCTCGGTGTAACCCATTCTTAGCGCAGTACAGGGCTGGTTACTCAAAATCATCTTTTGTCAGTCTTGGGGCAGTTTATTATCGCATTGGATTTGCTCTGGCTGATACTAACAAAACAATTAAAAGCCAGCATATGTTCTCTCCTCTGTATGAATTGTGCAGTTAAAAATTATTTAATAAGACAGTATCTTAACAGTGTTGAATCTAATTTAATAGCACGTGCTTGTAAATATGTTTAATATCTACTGCTCTAGCATGTGGTGAAGGGAATATAGTTACATTATTGTCTAAATGTATCTGGAGGGGTTTTGGCCATATGGTTCTAAATCTGTTTTAAAGTAATTATGCCTATTAACTAAAAAAATAAAAAATATTCCCTCTGAGTTGATTGACATTCCTCTCAGTAAAGCACCCTCATTGCTGATTAGAGGTGTGGAAATAGTAATTTGTTCTAGCATTTAGAAATTTGATTAGACCTCTAATGAAATGGAGCGCCTACATGCTGTCTAAATATTCTACCTGACACCAGCTGGATCTCATCCAGCATGGAAGAACACTTGAAATGTTGCTTTACTACAATATGTTTTGTGTCTTGAAGTCAACCGTGCTGCATGCATGCAAATACCCACTGGCTGTTCAGCAGGCAGAGCAAACCTTGACCTTCCTGGGAATGGGCATCAGGACTTGATTCCAGTGAGCACTTACTGCGATAACTGGCTTAGAGTTTGAAAATTAAGGCAACGGTTTACGGGGAAGCACCCACACTACTAACTTGGTAAGCTGGACTTTGAAGTGGCTGTGCATGTGCATTATACATAGTACGTGTATATGAGGTAGGAACGTGCTGAAACTCACAATTTCTCTCTGTGGTTGTCTGGTAATAAAGTGACAACAATACACTATAAATAAAAATTTAAAGCACCACATTTCTCTCTCTGTTATGAGCTTGCTCGTTCTGCTCCCTCCAAAAGCTGATCGAAACACCCATTAGGTGAGTGGCAGCTGTTTGAACACCCATGTTTTAAGTCATCTTTCACTGAGTTGTAGCCATTTTCACTCCAGACCACTACTGCTAGAAAACTCTAAATCAGGGCTCTGTTAGTATCGTGTGGTGGAAATTGTCAGTCCATAGTGGTAGGAGACATATTAAAACACTTGAGGGACACTTGAGGCACTTGATGTTCATTAGTCAATAGTTCATTTTGACTGGTTAGCTTCTCCCTCTGAAATTCAGAAGATAGGCTCTAATGCATCTGCTCTAGAATCAGACATGGTCTTTTGTGTTCTTTGTGGATTTTTTTCGTTCTGTTTCTCCACCGTATTTAATGTTTTTACATTTTACAGTCTCCACATTTAAACAAATGCAGTAGTAGGGTTGAACCAGGAAAACTCCCAACTAGTTTATGCCATATTAATGCTTCAGAAAGTATTTTCATCTTCTATTCCCTCCAGAAAACCCAAACAAAATGTTCAATCACATTAATACTTCAAGTTTTGAGTTACTGGATGAGGCAGTAATATTAGGGGTCATTCGGGTAGAATCTGCTTTGAAACAAGGGACTTTTATTCCAGCAATTTAAAACTTGTCTTGCTTCTGTGCTGGAGCTTCACAGGTAGTTAGGAGGAAAGGTGTGTTGGTTGAAAAGGTCAACTTAATGTAATTAAAGGTTGAAGGAGCCTGCAGCTGGCCTTGTAGTTCTTCAGGGGAGGTAGAGCTTAGTGCTTGTTGTAAAGAGAGCAGGCTGCACCCATGGAGGATATGGTGGAACCATCTTTCACACATGGCTTAGGAAAGCAAGAGGGGAATGGAGGTGGAGGGAATGTCTCCCTCCATGCCCCTGCTCTTTATGCCACTTATGCAAAAGGTATTAGATAAAGGTGTAGTTACTTGACCTATTTATTCAACAGGAACTTGTTGTACAAGCAAAAGCAGTTTGACTATCCAGTGCTGTTGCTGTTTTGTATGGGACACTCCTTTGGGTTAAGCTGTGCCTTGTGAATACATACAGGCAGGATTCAGCCCTCCAACATGATTAATTTGTCTTGCTGGAGAAGGTAGGTCTATGACATTGGTTCCTGTTTCCCAGAAAAGTTGGAATGCTTGCTGCATGGAGTAACCTTTGTCTGTACAGAGCTAAGCTGGTTGCAGGTAAAGGCTGTGAACTTACTCTGATGAAAATGTCGCAGTTTGGGTTTGGTGACTTCATTAGAGAAAGGACAAATAAACTGGAGTGCAGTGGAGAACTTCATTAGGCAGTATATGTTATTCACTCTTCCATAGCTACAGAAGCCTTTATTCAGGCAGGGTATAAAATAAGTGTGTTTATTATTTCTGTAGTACTTCCTGGTGCTTTTTTGTAGAGCTGTTAATTCACCAAACTATAGCAAAAGCCCTCTTAGTAAAAGTCTAGGCAGTAATCTGAGGAGACAGTAGCACCTGTCAGCTCTGAGGCTGGAGGTAAATCTGAAGTTCTGTCAATCTGCTGGCCTGGATCACTGGAGAGAGCAGGAACAGCTAATCTATCTCTGGACAAGTCTCTGTATTTAAATGCAGTAAATCTTCTCTTAACAGTTATGAGTCTTCATTTTTGAAAATCAGAATCTCTTTTAAGCTCCATCAGGGAAATATAGTTGTACCTTACGTCTTCACTGCCACCAGCTCAGCTACATTAACTCAGCGTGGTTTGGAGATTGTATCTCACTAATGACTCACTTTGGTAAGATGTAAAATGTTCTTTAAAAAAAATAAAAAGAAGAAGAAGAAAGAGGAAGAAACTGCCTAACTGCAAGTATTCTTATGGTCGCTCCAGCAAGTCTGTGACTTGTGAATGTGCTTCTGAGATGAAGCCTTTTCTCTCTCTGTCTCTTGCTCAGACCTCTCCCAGACTAATCAAATATAAAACAATTAGTGTGTCAGCTCCCTGCTCATTGTAAAACAGTCTCCAGCCTTTGCAAACAAGACTCCTTGGAGAAACAATTTTCTCTAATTGGTGACCGCTTTAGGATTTCCTATCAGATGGAGAATCAAAAGGGCTCACCCGTGGTTTTCCATCTGTGGCCCTAGCACCTACAAGATTTTTCTGGACTTCTTTCAAGAAGACTGCGTAAGAAGACTTACTTCAGTAAACTCAGAGGCATGGTGTGGATGCCACCTCCTTCTGAAAAATGCTTACAAGTCAACTAATCAAAAGAAGCTTAAACTCCTGGCTTAGACAGCAAGGCGCTTGCTCTTGGAAATTGTACCTTTAGGCTAGAGGTAAAGCGTGTTAGTCAGGGAGATTTTATTTTTCATCTAGCACATTCTTTCTGTTTGAGTCATCAACCAAAGAAAGATGGCAAAAAAAGGCGCTTCTCTTAAAGCAGAAGGACATTGCTTCTTTTGGATTCTTCCAGGAGGACTATCCCTTTCCAGGCAGAGCTAGGAGAACTGCATTAGCATTCCTTATATTATTTGAACTGCAGCAAAGATTGTCAGTGGTCATCAGCAGTACATGAGCATTTGCCTGAGAAACTTGTGCCAAGGAGGCTTCTCATTTTCTTTCGAAAGTTTTTCAATGGATTGACTTAAAATATTAAGGCACATCGACCACAGATTTTGTTTCCTGTAAATTAGAAACCTTACATTGGACAGCTTAGCTAAAGTTCTTCATGGTGAGGTAGCATAGCCAATAAGTGCTTATATTCTTGCAGTTAAAAACCATCTATCTAAACAAACATCACCTGCCCATCATGTGAGCAGGGAGAGTTCATAAGTATACTGTCTTCATTTTTTATTGCTGTGGCTTTTTTTTTTCTTCACCTTTTTCAGATCTAAATTGATCTGAAGATGTGTATTCAGAAGAGGGGAAGAATAGGATTTGCTTCCTAAAACCAGTGTTACTAAAGAATTGAAGGATAATGTAGTTAAGATTCTGAAGGAAATTTTATGATACCACCTGTGTTGAACAGACAGTGTAGGAACATGCTCACCCTGGCGCTAACATGCTCCTTATGTGAACTGCATCTTCTAGACTGGATTAGCACAATGCTTATTTCTACAATGGTCTGGTTTAGCTAAAATGTCTTTTGGGGGATGCCAATTCCTATCTCTATTAGAAAATAGGTTCCATTTTTAAATAGGATTTATAGAGTAAATAGTATTCTTGAAACAATCTGCTGCAGATATATGACAGCATTAGGGCAGGTACAGTGGTTCAGATCAAAACTCAGTGTCCTGTCTGTGGGAGCGGCCAGGGGAAAATACTGAAGGAAGAAGACACAAAATGAAGCACTGTCTCCCAAGTATTTGCAACTTGAAAACTTCCTGAGCTGGAGGTGATTTCTCCATATTTAATAACTATTCTTGTCATTGTCTTCTATGAACTTGAAGACTTCACTTTTAAACACATGCTGACTTCAGGTGTCCGCAACATCTTACAGCAAGGATTTTCACAGCTCAGTTGCACATTGTGGAAAAGGTTAAGTACCTCTGCTTGAGCTTGTCACCTGCTGGTTGGTTCCTAATCCTTTTATTGGAGATGGTAAAAGCACACTATGCATCGTCTGTGACAGCCAGGAGGCAATCAATTAAAATTTCTTGACATGCTTGTGACAGCAAGCTCAGCAGTTCAGAGTTGCTTTTCAAGACTCAAGCTACTGTGTTTCACAATCCTGTGTGAAAAAGATGGCAGAAAACTAGCTGACGGAGCTTCAGTACTGAATTGTGCACATTTACCTCTTTAATCTGTGTGAGAGGATTTGGTTTTCTGAATTTTGGCAAGTTGCTCCATGACACTTAAGATAGTTCCTGCACACAGATTTAAAATAAGTGCTATGTTCATTTTGTACATAAAATGTGTGGGAGAAACCGTTTAAAAACCAATGCTTGTGCCATTTGCTTGACTTTCTTATGTTTCAAAATAGAATTTGGTTTTATATAGTAGTTGGTTAGATAAAGGTGCTTGAGATTGTTTCTGTACCAGCATTTACTAATGAACAAATAGGTAGTGTCCTAGAAGTTTTTATTGAGCTGAAAACTTTACAAGGACACAGATTTATCAAAAGGGAGTGTCAGCTGGGACACATGGTAAGTTTATTTCTGGAGTGTGGGGCTTCTGTCCCTATTCTGTCCCTTCTGTCCCTGTTCCTTGAAATGCAACAAAGAAGCACCTGTGTTATGCTCCATAATGAAATGAGCCTGTGCAGCAGATTTTCTGCTCTTCTGATAAAATTCAAACTTTCCACTTAAATGTCCTGGTTCAATGGCTGATCGGGGAAGCAGGCAGAGTACATCTCCTCCTAGATTTTAAGAGAATAGCTGCAAGAAGAGAGAGCTGTAACCATACAGTGACATCACATAGTGAAAAGTATTGGAAATACGTGGAAAGCAGGACTCTGATCTGAGATCTCATAGCTACAGGTCAAACAGCTTTTCACATTGGACAGGTCCTCAGACTTTGCATTCTTGAGTTAAACTCTGTGGTGGATTTCCACACTTTGCTAATTAAGATTTTTCAGTGTTTGGTAGTTAGTAAACACTTAGAGGCCATTCACTTAAGTGTTGGACTCAATGATCCTTGTGAGTCCCTTCCAACTCAGAATACTCTGTTACACTATGTAGTGTTTGACATTAGTCACAAACATTGCTTGATTAACAAATGTTAGAAGCCAGCAAAATACCTTGTATGGCCAGCACACCAGTGGAGACTTGTTGCCTCTGATAGCCTATCCTTCAGGTAGTTGAAGCTGGGAAAGAAACAATTCTAGTGAGGTGGTGCAGGGGTCAGAGCCCAGATTCCTCCCCTGCAGCTGTGGGGGGACTGAGATGCTAATCAGAGGAGGATATTTCTCTTATTTTTTCCATTAAAGTGCAAAGATAGGACCCCATACTTGCTGTAAGCAGATCTCTTTATGGTACTGTTCACTCTGAACTGTCAAGCTTCACCACTTCAACTGAAAACTTGGCAGTGGATAACTTAACATTTGTCTGGTTTCTCAAGCTGGTTGTGCAGCTGAGCTTCATGTGCTTGCCTGACTTAGGGACTGTTAACCAAGGACTTCTTCAAAACCACGGAAGCCAAGGACTTCTTTAAAGCTAGCTTTAAATATTTGTAGAAGAGCAGCAGTTGTACTGGTGACTGCAGTGCAGACGTAGCCTTACTAGTCTTATATTGGTAAAAATCCAAATGTTGATGTTTTAAGGCACACTGTGGCTGAAATCTCTCTCTGCTCTTTGTCATAATGAATGCAATTGCACTACCAAAGAGGAGAGGTGAAAGAATGCAGCCTTGGTGCCAGTCCCTGGTTAAAAATTCTCCCCGTCTGCTTTTATAGTAACCTGCAATTAAATGCATCTTCTTTCCTATAAAACCTTGGTGATGATGATCTCTGCTGAAACGCTGTAGCACTGGAGGTTTTTCCAGTATGAATTGCAACGGAGTCCATTCAAGACTTTCTTTAAAAAATTGGAGTATTTTGCTGTGTACTGCTCTTACCATTAGTCTAGTATTTCAAATGTTCAACATCTTTGAAATACTTTAAAAAAACCAAAAGCAAAACCAAAAAACCACCACACCCTAGGCCAGTAGAAGAATGCCACTAGAAATTTACAGTATGGATGAATACCATTCTATTTTGTGCTTACAAGGCATGTATTTTCAGACAATACTTCTATTAAAAATTCGGTAGAGCATTCTTGGGAGACAGTTCTGCCAGGGATACATGATGGATTTGCATAACCCTAGGGGTCTTTCTCTCTTTTTGTCTTTTAATCTCCACCAGTTAGGCCTCTCCGATTGGCAGTATGCCCAATAAATCAAATGTGTGTGTGTTTATGAATTGAAGTATTTAACCATTCAATTACTGTATTGTAAAGAGGCTGTGTGATCAGTAGTTAATTTAGGTATTAATTCAGGCCTGTCAAAGCAGCTGCTGTTGTATCTGTACTTTCTAGCAAACGTTTGTTATACCTGCTGGCACAGGTTTGCTGCATGGTTCGAATGGGGAAGTTGATAAAGTCTCTCCGTAGGAGGATGGAGACCACACGCATGACCACAGTTGCTGTCCTTACCCACTCTGAGCCTACAGCTTCCTGAGCACATGGGACCCCACTGGCAGGGCGAAACCAGGCTTGGTTAGATGGGCTGTGCTCAGGCAGGACGAGGCAGCCCTCTGCATGGGAGGCAGTGGATTAAAGGATATACCATGCTGCTTCAGAGACTCTTCATTAACACACAGTGCTCATGTCCTGGCTGATGAGGAGGCAGATTAATTCAGTGCAGTTTTGCCAATTCAATGGCTAAAGGCTATGTTCTTCAAACTAGATAATATTGGTCTGTCTAGTGTACGTCAGATTTGGACTAAACCTGAAGGTGGAAGGGAGCCAAGGTACAGATAAAACAAGTCACAGCTAAAACCACTGAAGTTTTCCACTGTAACTTTTGCTTTTAATATCTCATGCTGCTGAAACATAGAAAATGCTCTTCTGCTGTGCTTGTAGTGTAGTGAGTCATCTAGACACTCACAAGATCTTCTGTCCTGAAGGCATTTGTTGGGGAGCACACAAGCTCCAGTGTTACTGTTGGGTGTGCAGGGAGGGAAGGAGGTGAAGTTCTCCAGGGACAGATGAGAGAAGCATTGTTTCTCTCTTTTTTATTTCTTTTCCCCTGTTGATTTTTTTGGGGTTTTTTTGTTTGTTTGTTTGTGGGTTTTTTGAGGGGTGGTGTTTTTGTGGTTTTTTTTTGTTTTCCTTTGTTAATTTTTGATTTTGTTTTTGAAGGCTAAAGTAGACTAGAAGACCATTTGTTGTCTGCTAGTGGTACATGTCTTGCCTAGCTTCAGACCACTACCTGGTTAGCCATGGATTCCTATTAGCTTATGGAGGAAATGCAGGCCTTTCCATGGCACAGTTGATCTCATCCTGAGTTAGACATCACCTTTCTTTTTTAGTTGTAACCAGGATCCAGCTGGATAACTTTGATTTGCGTGTCTGGTTTTAGTCAGTTGAGGTTCATCGTCGATATCTGCTAAGGATTGGGGCATGAATAAGAACTCAGATTTTGAGGTTTGGCTTAAATTAAATGGAAGTGATTCTCAAGCAACAAGGAAGTAGAAGTAGCTGTTTGTCTTTCATCCTTTTTATGTGTTAATAATCAGTGTTCAGGTTTGACTTGGCACCATTAGTTGAGCAAATTTTCTCATTAACGTCTTTACATTTTTCCAGTCAGGAGCATCAGCCTTGCTTTCCCAGTTAGATGTACTCTGTACTTCAGTTACTTCATTCAGTCTTGAGTTACAGATGTGTCTTTTACTTGATATATTTAGGTCTATTCTGAAAAAAAAATGCAAAATACAGTTTGGGTTTCTCAAATAAAGAAGTGTTTTTCAGCATATTTGTTGCTCTGACATTTGACTTGCATTCCTTGCCTGTCTGCTCCCAGTTGCAGCTGAAGGTTGGTTTTGGTTCACAGAAATTAGCTCTAGGACAAGGAGAGCGATACAGTGGTGGGAGTAATGAGAATGCAGATGTAGGCTTTCTTTGTGAAAAAGGTGATAGGCTTTTCTGCTGGTAACATCATGTTCATTTCTGAGTTTTTCTTCTGTAGATCCAAGTTACTGGGTATCTTTCAAAGATCGAGGAACTGCTGTGGGACTTCTACTGCCTGGCCATCCATCTTGGGTTGGGTAGAAATTGCTGCCCTTTGGTTTCTAATTAGTGTGAATTGTGTTCTTAATAGCTGGTAGAGGGATGGGAACTTGGGATAGGCTTCCTTTTATTGTGTGGAATCCAAAAGGGCTGTAACCTGTTACCAAAGCAAAAGCTCCCCATCAATTGTACTACACTGGCTCTCTTCCCAGCTCTTTGCACCACTTCATCAGCTGCGAGGCACAAAGATGCCAAATTCTTAATGTTAAAAGTGACTGTTTTAAGTATTTTGAAATTCTGTTCCATAAAAAAAGATTTCCTGCTGTTTGACTTTCTCTGCTAATTTTCATCTTTATGGCTTAGTTTGCATTTTTGGAGTTTTACAGGCTGTTAAAAGGAAGAAACTGTTGCAAAATCACTTGAAATACCTCTAACAAATGACCGTAGGCTACGACTTTTACTTTGTGAACTATTTAACATTTTGACATTGTTTGTTCTGAACATCTCTTTTATTGCTTCTGGAGGTACATCTGGGGTTTAATTATAGGAATGGGTCAGTCATAAAGAAGTTCTGCATGGTCATCAAATAAAGTGTTGTGCATCATTCAGATTATTCCTCTTTACATTTTTGGGTTTTGGCTTTTCTTTCTCAACAGAAATTGTTTTGAATAACAGGACACCAAAGTTTATCTTTCAAATGTGTATCCAGATTTTTGAAGTTGCAATGCAAACTTTATTTGAGATGAATTGCGGATATATTCTGAAGCTATAAAGCTCCCAGTTTTATTAAATTAGATGCCATAAAGAGATTTTTTTTCCTTTAAAAAATGATGCATCAATAAATGCCAAAATTTCACAGCTTTCATGGATAGACTTTTTTGGTCTTGTCAGTCAGAGCCTCCCAGGAATACTGACATGTGAGGACAGGTAAATGGTGACTATTTAGCTTCCTTTTTAGCCAGCAAGACTATGTATGACTTTAACTATTATACTAATGCTCTGTAAATTTATGAAAAGTATTAAAGTTTCCGCCTAAAATGAATTTGATGCATCCTAAACTTCTGCCAAAGCATTTCTTCTGCCTAAACATTTCTAAGCTCTTCTTTCTCTGCCGAAGTTAGGTGAATAAATTAAAATTAATGAAAAAAAATAAACAAAATCCTTCCTGCATCCTAAGGAAGGGTTTGAATAAAAGTGGAAGTTAAGACAAAATCTGTGTTCAGATAACTTTTTTTTCATGCTTTCTTCTGTCTTCAGTGAGGATGGAATGAGCAGGTGGTCCAGTATGACTGTAAAGTTGTGTTAGAATTTACTGAAACCCAGAGCATTTGACTGTGATCAGAGCCACTGAAGGTAAACCCTGACCCAGGATCATCGAGGAACTGAAAGTAAAAATGTGTTCATTGAGCGACAGTGGGAGTGGGAGAAACCAGTTTATAGGTAGGTCTTTAACCAGCAGCAGTAGCAAATAATGCTGCCTGTTCCATGCGAACCAAAACACAAGGCATTTTTGTCTGTCAGGCTGAAAACCAAAAGTGTAGCGTTAAGTCTATGAGATTGAACTGGTGTAATTTGGGTTTGAAGAATGGAAAGATAAAGGTGAAACTGGGAAACACAGATCCTTTTGGGGAGATTCAGCCACAGACAGGGAGTCCTAAAAACATTTCTCCACTCCCACCCAAGTGGCTCAATAACATTCTTGAGTCAGATTATTGCAGCAGGTGATCATATATAAAGAAATAGAGCACTGAATTTAAATAACAAAGATCCTTATGAATGCTAGATGGTGGCAAAGTTCCTTGTAGATAATAATATAAGAAAAGGTGTAGTAAATAATACGTACTCATTTTACCTTCCCCCCAAAAAACCATTTCTGCTTGTTTAGGAAAGAGTTTGTTCCTCAGGAAAAGCTTATTTTGCAATGCCTTTAGGGTTTATATTTGATCTGGTACTGTTTATTATCCTGATATCTTTATAGAGGTGGTAAGTTTTGTCAGAGTGGAGGCTCTGAGCCTCTTCATGTTTCCTGGATGCTTGCGCTGCCCTGGGAGTTCGCAGGGACATAAGTGGCAGTGTTGCCATGGCTCACAAAATCCTGTCTTGAGGTGCAAAATGTTGCTTCCCAGTGATTTTTTTTTTCCAAGAAGCCACGACCACCTTGATGTCTAGTTCAGGATGAATTAGTTTTTCTGTGCCACATGTGTGAGAAGCACCTATACATCTGCAGCAGTGCAACCACTTGCTTCTTGCCTGTGTTTTCTGCATTCATAGATATTTAGAAGTACTTCCTAAACCAGCTGTTTGATCAGCCCTGCCAGCTAGCACCTCCATTTTCAAATAAAACAGCTTTCTTTGACAGCTTGCTAAAAATAGCTATTTCTTTAAACCCTGAGGACACAGTGATTCATGTGATAGAGAAGAGGAAGAAGGGTTATTTCTTTTGCTTTAGGCTTTGAGGGGACAGCCACAGTGCTTGTTCCAGTGCCAGCTGGGATCATGCTTGCTCTCACTTGGACTTTGTGGCCACATCGCCAACCAAGTGGCTCTGGCATCCCTTGCTCTGCCACGGCAGCCTGGCAGCTATTTGAGATGCAGGTGCCATGTCCCAGTGCCCATCTTGGCTCTGGAGGGAGGGTGCACAGTCACTGCCACAAATGAGATGGCAAGTTGTAGCTTTTGTCTCTGTGGGGCTTGTGCAGAGCTCACCCAAGGACAAAGGTATTTCTTGCAATTTATAGACAGGCAAAGGAGAAATGCTTCTGCTTTGTCACTGTTTAAATTCCCGATGAAGCTTCTGACACCATTGCAAGTGCAGTGTAAGGACAGGAAGAAGGCACAGATACAGCTTACGTAGGCCTGATTTTTCATGAATTCCTGCAGCAGCTCTGCAGAGGTCTCATTCTGCTGTCTGACACTGCAGTGTACAACTGCTAAACCTGCTTCTAGGCTCTGGCTTGCAGCCGCCCCTCTCTCAGTAACCTGCTCAGGCACAGTTTTTTCTGCTTTAAAGCTTTTCATCATTTTTTTCCTCCTGAAGAAACAGCCCCCAGAAAGGCACTAGTCTTAATGTAAATGGAATTGGTTGCAAACCTTTTAAGATACTTATTTGTACTCCAGCAATGCGTTTCTGGAGGAACATGACGCAGAAAATGGCTGGTATATGTGCGTATGGCATTTTAGTTGCTGAGCAACCTCTTTCTTGCTTCAGCCACTTAGCATAAGAATCCAATTTCAAATAAGATACTTGGGACCCCAGCTGACTTAGTGATAGCTAATGCAACCTGCAAAGACTACTTGGACAGGAAAACAAAACTGCTTTCTTGCAAAACAAGAAGCTTTGCGAGAACTTTTGCCATAAAGGGCCATATATCTGCAGTGTTGCTTTCTAATTCCCATACACAGTTTTTTTATATTTGGGTTCTTGAGTAGACCTTTAATCACTGTTCTAGATAAAGCATGCCCAGAAGCAGTGGTTCTTATCTATCATAGCTCAACAAAGTTATCTTTCTTAATGCTTGTAAACTTCCCATGTTTTTATTAATAGCATCCTGAGAACTTGTGCAACCAGATGATGTTTGCTCCTTTTCTCCTGACAAGCTTGTTTTAACCAGTTTTAATAAAATAAAAGCTTTGGCACAAAGGCAAAGTAATCTTTCGTGTTGATGGAAGGGGGAAGAGTATACACTTCTAATATCAAAAAAAACAAGCTCCCTGGAAGTGTGCAGTGATAAGACTCACCAGTATGAAAGATCGTGTTTGGGCCTTTGTTTTTTTTTGTTCTTATTTTGGTTGTTTGTCTTTTGTTTTTTTTCCAGGTTTGTGTTTTTTAGAACTGCCACCACCCAAAAGGAGCTGGATTTGTTCTTTTTGTAATAGATTTAACACACATTTTTCATGTCTGACTATCTTCTTGGCTTTCTGTCATTATTCACAGGAATTAATTGTTGATACTTGCCTATATTCATCCACCCAAGTACCATTTCCTCCTTTGCTTCTCAGCAGTAGCTTATCTGCAAGGTCAAAGGAGTAATACCAGTCACATTGAATTGGGAAAACAGGGGAATGGAGCTCAGATGCTGCTAGGAGCAACACAGGGGGTTTTCTGCCTTGGTCTGGCCTTGAGAACCAGCTTTACAGAGCTGGGGAAGGTACAGATCAGAGGGCAAGATAGGGAACTCAGTGGTTCAGCTCTGGTTTAGACCTGTGCTCCAGTGAGAGCTGACAGTGTGCAGCTGTCCAAGTTGTGTCACTCACGCAAGCTGCTTCCTCCAGATTATTCAGTATGAAATGAAGGTTTTAAACTTTAATTTCCAGATAACCTTTACAAAACAAGTAAAATGCAATGCTAGGAGCAATCTTGGAAAGCATTTCTCTTTTTTAGTGTTGGCAGAAATGACTGGCTGCTGGCAAGATTGTGTATTTGAAGACAGAAGATGTCTTCCTGTGCCTTGTGTAACTGTATGAGGAAGGGGGGGTTGCGTGTGCAGATACCTAGTATCTCTACACCCTACTTTAGATTGAGTACTTTTTATATATAACAAGTATTTTGCAGGATTTTTGTGGCTGTGACAGCAGTAAGTTGTCTCCTGGCTTCTAGGCTTCACTCAGTTGATCCAGCTTATTTCTGCATCTTTTAGCAGCTAATTGTTCCAAAGTCACAAATTCAATTGTCCTGTGAGAGTTTGCTTTGGAACATCTTTCCTGAATAATCGCTGCTGATTTTTGCATGTTATTTTTTAATCTAATTTAGAAAGGACAGGATGTTTTTAAGGATCAGGACAATAGTTACGCAGCTCCAGTGGCTTGATTTTCCTGTGTGGAAATCAGCGGCACATTCATTCTGGGACTGGCACTGCTGTTTGTGCACATGGCGGTTAAGCTTAAACCCCGCTGGTAGAGGTATTTAAGGGTCATTTGTTATGGAAAACCTCAGAGTTTTATGTTAGGGGTACAAAATATTTAGTATGCAAATCCAGTACTGCTGTTTATGGATAACATATTAAGAGCCATCAACACTGTGGTGCAATTAGGGACTTGAGACAAGTGTGCAGTCACCCACATAGCTGGAAAATAACCATAAAGAGGTAAAAAAGAAAAGACAAGAAGCAACTGCTTTAAATTACTGCAAGAGGAATTCAGGTTAGACATTAGGAAAACTTTTTAACAATCTCAGGGGTTAGTCACTGACCCATGGAGACAAAAGAACCTCCAGGAGGATTGGACCAACATTGGTCAGGAATGACATGGACAGCATTGGCCCTGCCCCTGGTGACCCCGAGGAGCAGGCAGCCTCCCCAGATTCCCTTCACCCCTCTGGCTGACAGGCTCCAGAGTTTCTCTTAGTTCAGTTTCTTATCCCTAATAAATCAAAAAAGTCCTCTGGCTCTTGTTGTGCTATCAACTTATTCTGTACTAAGTATATCTTCATGCCTTGTAACTGGGGTTTGCACACCAAGGCTTGTGCTGCATGCGCTGTTCTCCAGGCTCTGCAACAAGCAAGGTGACCATTTCATCAGGTTTCTAGAACAAGTCTGTAACTGGGTCTTGACGGTTTGCTTGAACTTTGTTTTTCATGCCAATATTTGGCACACAAAGTGCTTATGCTCTTTGGAACGCTAAAGATCTCATCAGTTGCTGATATTGAAAAAAACAGTGTCTTGCTTATAATTTCCTGAGTGTGGCTTTTTTATCCCTCAGTTTTCAAACTTCCATTCAGTCCAGTAAGTGGCTCATTTTAGTACCGTGCCAGATGTTTTGTTGCTGTTGTCTGTGTATCTTCAAGCTGGTCTGTAAACCAATCAGGATTAGATTTTGGGGATTTTTTGGTGGCTTATCCCTTGCCAAAATTGGTGCCATTCCTCCATGCAAAGTACAGGGCATGAAAAGCTGATCTAAATGCAGTGTGGTGGCATCACCTCCTCAGTGGGCTGTAAAAGACCTTTGGGAAGAGAACTGAATCCAGATCTTGAAGATCTCATCTTCTGAGAGAAAGCGAGTTAGTATGTTATTCCTGATGCTGACTGAATTATGTGACTGTTTTGCAGGAAAAGAGGGTACAAGTCTCCCCGCCACTGACAAGAGGACCAAGTGCCTTTATACCAGAGAATGAAGTAAGTTTGCAGTTAGCTGGGCCAGGCGGGTGGTAGCTTTTAAAATAGAAATACCGAAGGACAGTTCTATGGTACCCAGGTGAGCTCCCTTGAGAGCAAAAGTGATGGTTTCTCTGAAACAGGTTCCAGTGGGTAAGAACTACCCTATCCTTGCATACAAGTGGTGCTGTTTGACATCTTTTCAGTCACCAGCACTCCGAGAGACAGCATGAGTGACGGCTCTGCTCTTCTCAGGTCAGGGTTGAACACATTACTCATAATGGCAGACCTGAGGTGAGGCCTGTCCAGTATTGCAGCAGTATGATTTTGTAGTTCTCAGAGCAGTGTCTGACCTTCAGTTTGAGAGAACCTGCAAGTATGACTTCACTGCTTAGACTGTAGCTGTTACTCTTGAGATATTTATAGTTGAAAAGTATGGTTGGATTTCAGACTCAAGATTTCTGACCACGACTTAATGTTCCAGGTAAGCCCTGATTTGCAGCTTGCTGCAGTAGATAGAAAAATTGCTATGGTGATGTTCTCCTGTGATCTCAATCTTCACAGTCTTATTCATTGATCAGTTAATTATTTGAGATAGTGCACTGTAATACCAGGACCTTTTGTTTTGTTTTGTTTTGTTTTAAGTAGTTGCTAAAGGCAGATAATTCACATACCAGAAGGGCCAAAAAGACATTGTGAAAGATGAGATAGCTGCTGTTCTCTGGGTTTCTCTCCTTTTATATACCAGCAAGGTTTGAATTTGAAAACAAACAGAGAGGATGTAAAGGTCAGCAACAAAAAAACAATGAAGCAAAAAGGAAGAAGGGTCAAAAACAGTCTTTTAAACTTGGGAAGAGAGGAGTAGAATGAGTTCCAGCCAGTCAAACTTGTGGAGAGAATACCCATTTGCATGAAATGCAAGATGAAACTGAGATGCCAAACTTTGTAATGACCTAGTTTTTCCTCATAAAGTCAATAATTATATTAAAAGTAGACAAATAAATGTAGTGAAAATTGTAACATATTTTGAGAGAATTGTTAATGAATTTATTTCACAGCTGAGAAGCTGAGACATGTAGTACAGGCACTAGCCAAGGGTGCAGGAGGAATCACTGAGTAGCTCTGAGTAACTCCAGTCGTTGCCCAGTACAAGCAGGGACCCTCCAGCTGTATGGATACAACAGCTATTGAATTTCACAAACAACTGCTAACTGTGGTTTGTTAAGCCAACGACTACCTTTTTCCTTCTTTCCTTCTCATGAACTAGTACAGCGAATAGGGAGGTTTTAGTTAGAGACTAGTAACACACTCAATGTCTCACAAATCTTAATAATAACACTGCTGGTGTCAAAGCCTGCTTTATTGTTGTAATGGAAGGAATATGGGCAGAGCAATAACAACTTAATTGTAAAGGTTCCTGTTATAGTGCCATAAGGCTTTAAAAGCAGAGTAAAAAAATGTGTTTATGGATGGTAATAAATCAGGAGGAAATACATGCACAGTATGAAGAGGATAATAATAGAGGTAGAGATAAATCTTAGAAATAATAATGTGGCGTATTGCTATGCCTAACATAGCAACAGGGCAGTCCTACATGATTATATTTTGATTCTGTCACAAGAATTTCTATTCGTAATTTATACTGTTACAAGGAAAATCCCTGACAAGCTGAAGATGATTAGAAACCTATGTTTTGAAAGTATGATTTCCCCAAGAAACCACTGAAAGAGACAAAGATCTCTTAAATACATTTGCTGAAGAATAAGGAGGACTCCTTGGAGTAGAATGAGGAATGTACAGTAATAAGTGAGATAAAATGATCTCTAGTGTGTGAATAAACTTCTGATGGTAAAAACATTATTAGGAAAACTGAGAAGACATCATTCTGAGTACAAAACACAGAAAAGTTGCCATAATGAAGATACATGTTTAAAAATTATGAAGCTGTCTAACTGTGTAGCTGCTTCTTCCCTTTCTTTCTGGGCCCACAAGTTAAAATAGGAAAGTACAGTGGTGAGAAGTGAAAGTGTAGTGTATTGTTAGTGTTTCTTTATATGTAACTTCTATATAAGATCGGATAGAAAAACGTTTGAGGCACAGTCCACTCATCAACCCATCATAAAGAAGGAAGACATATTCTAAATAGAATATTTCAGCAAAAGCATTGTATCTTCTTGGGTTTAGGCGCTTTCTAGCCTTATGTGCAGTAAGCTAGATAAAATGTGTTCTCATTTCATGGTGTTTGCAATAGTAAACTGGCTGGTTTATTACTATGCAGTGTCAGAATAAATACTGGGTACTCTAGCCTTGTGCTTGTAACTTCAGTGGTGAACATGTTGAGAATGGCTGTTCTTGGTGATAAACACTGAGTAATAGCAGTAATACTGTGTCAGGGCTTGCAGTGCAAGAGCTACTTATTCTTCTGCTGTTTCATTTCATCTTGTGCCCACGGTTTGGATTGGTTGGAATAATTAAAGAACAGCTTTTGTTTAAAGAAAGCATTAAATTCCTATTCTAAATAATACTTGAATGTTATGGACAAATTAGTATTTGATCTCCTCTTCAATTATACAAGCACAGAAGGGGTAGGTTGCCAGGCTGTTTCTATAATTTGGTTACATAACCCAGTTCCTCTCTATTAATTTTGAAATTGGTTTTAGAGCTGAATGCTCGGGTACTGTGTGTCTATACAGGCTGTCTTCCATAAAGAATTTACTTTCCATTTAGCTCTTACTTACTTCCAGCTCTCTGTACAGGTTTAACTTTGAGCAGCTGTGACTTTAGCTGTTTTGGAAAGATCTACAGAAAAATGTTTTTGGTTTTTGTAGAAACATTAAAATAACAGACGTTCTGTGTAAAGGTCTCAGTATACAAGTAGGATCTGTATGTGTATATTTGCATGCATGCAAGCATGTATGTTTATAACTATACATCCAGATCTCCATCATTACCTTTAAGTCTGTACACAAGCAAACCTTTCATACCGCAGTATGTTTCTCCCTGGGGCTAAAGCTAGAGAAAATCTCTTTCTCTGCTAAAATGTGTCCATCTTATTTTTAAGGTTATGCAAGCAAATGGTTTGGATGAACGTACTAATCTTCTTGTGGAAGAATATTCTACATCTGGTCGCTTGGACAACATCACACAGGTCATGAGTATCCATACTCAGTACCTGGAGTCTTTCCTCCGCAGCCAGTTCTATATGCTGCGCATGGATGGGCCCCTTCCTTTGCCCTATAGGCACTACATTGCTATAATGGTATGTACCAACAGCCTGTATATCTTCTCCTGCAACCTTGACTTCTGTATTCACAAAAAGAAGGAAAAAAGAAGACTTTAGAAAGGAGAGATTAGTGTGGTACTTTGACAGGAGGTGAATTTTTGTAGTAGATTTTGATCAGAATAAAGAATGCCTAGCTGGAAGGTTTTCAATGAGAAAGGAAAATGGGCAGCGTACCTAATTCCCTGTTTCCCACAGCGATGCACTTCTCACATGCCCACATCACTGTGCAGCAGTAAGATGAGATGCATTGGACTCGAGTCACAACAAATTCCAGGTAGACACTAGGAAAACAATTTTTACTGTGAGGATGTTGAGATGTTACAGTGGGGACCAAGAGAGGTTCTGTGATCTCCCAGGGTGGAGACTTTGTCTCGGCAAGGCTCTGAGCAACCTAATCTAAGTCAGCCCTACTGTGCATGGGATTGTCCTGTAGTATTCTTTTCCAACCTAAATTATATTCTGCAATTCAGAATAATTTAATGTATTTTTATTGGAAAATCCTCCATACTGTACAGAAATGCATTGCAATACAAAACAAGGCCCTTTGGAATGAAATTGTACCTAGAACATTGTTTTGTGTTAGTAATCTGTCTTCCACCTGCAGCAAAATCAGATTACATGCTAATGTGCTGCACTTTTCCCTCTGTGTTTAATTATTCCAGGCTGCTGCCAGACATCAGTGTTCCTACCTAATAAATATGCACGTCGATGAGTTTCTGAAAACTGGTGGGATTGCAGAGTGGTTGAACGGTTTGGAATACATTCCCCAAAGACTGAAAAATCTGAACGAAATAAACAAACTCCTTGCACACCGGCCCTGGCTAATCACAAAAGAGCACATTCAGGTACCTCTTCAGTCATGCCCTGTAAATAGCAGTAAATGTCTGGTAAAAAGGACCACCAAGAACTACACAGATGTCTGGTTAGGCTTCATTACCCTGAGTTAAAAAATTCAGGGAAGTACTAGTGCATTGAAAAATATATAAATTCTCCTGTGTGACAGGGGAATTTGTGTGACAAAGCCAAAAAGATTTTAGGAATAGCATTGGCTAAAATAGCCCCAAAAGAAAAGAGGTAATCTAGGCATCTCTTTTTTTATCCAGTGAGAGTTTGCGTGCAAGAGGAATATGGTATTATTGGAAGAAAAGATTTGATCCCTTTCTAAAATGCATAGTGTTTTATAGAAAAGCCAGGGGCCAAAGGAAATTTTATATTTACACTTTTTTTATTCTCATTTCAGAAACTTGTCAAGACTGGGGAAAATAATTGGTCTCTTCCTGAACTGGTGCATGCTGTTGTCCTGTTGGCACATTATCATGCCTTGGCAAGTTTTGTATTTGGTAGTGGCATTAATCCAGAGAGAGATCCGGATACATCTAATGGAGTCAGACTTATAGCAGTCAACAACTTCTGTGTCTGTGATCTTGCCAATGACAACAACATAGAAAATGCATCCCTCACAAGTAGCAACTTTGGGGTTAGTGTTGCAAGAAAATTCTTTTGCTTGCCTCTGTTTCGTGTTAGAAAACTTTCTTCCATTCTTTGCTTTTTAAATTTCAGGGTAGTTTTAAAGTTTTTGACTGGTAATTCTTACATTCACTCTGGCAATTTTCTGTATAATCTATTGAAAACCAGGATTCTAACTGTGGATGGTAGACAGAGCAATGCTGTTTTGATAGTTGATCTCACAACCCATTTGGCAAGACAAAAACTTTTCTTTCAGCAGAAAGCTTAAAGTCCCAGTTTCTTCAGACAGTGTGGCAGTAACTGGAGCATGGTGGCATCCACGTTCCTAACATGTGGAATAAAAAAAAGAAATGGGAAAAAATAGTAGGAGGAGTAATAATAATAATAATTTTAACTTCAAGGCCTACAATCACAAAACAGGTCAGTTCTGAAACATTTTCACGCAGATGGGAGGAAATGTCTGAAATAAAATTATTTAATTTTTCATGCTGGTGTTTCAGTCTTGAATCAACAGAGAACTTTGATTACTAGTTAATTAACTTAAATGTGGACATTTTTTTCCTGAAAGGAGCTCTGTAATGTTTTTGAAAGCGTCCTTGAATTAATGCCGACTGATGAATTAGCCTCCTGGCCTTTGATGGAAGATCAGGACTGTGAGCAGTCACTAGATAAAATTTTTACAATTAGCAGTAGAATGTGTACATGTGATCACTCAGTTCAATTTCTGTGCCTTAAACTTCTGGGCTGTAAGATATACTGGCTCATATCACAGGAGTGTCTTTCTCCCCATTTATAGAGGGCAGAGGGCTGCTGCTCACTGCTGCTGGAAAAGCAGTGAGCAGCGTACTAGAAAACAATTATAGCTATGGGCAGAGGAACAGAGTTGAAAAGATGGGAAAAAACCCACCCAAACAATTTATCTTATGAAAAATCTGAATGACAAGTACAGATCGCAGCACCCAAAACTTTCATGTATTTCTAGAAAAAAGTGGTCTGTTTTCCTCACAAAAGTAAGAAAAAGAGTTAACATCATGGTTATTTTGATCACTCGTAATGAGAAGCACTGATTTGCCATCTGAGGTTGTTTCTGTATTGCAGCGTTGCACTGTATCTCTTCAGAAACGTATTTTGCATTACCAATAGACAGAAAAAAGTTACCTTAATATTAAAAGTTGTTTTCTGATACATGTAGGGCACACACATGGATTTTCCTGGGCTATCAACATGGTGGGACATAAGTGACTATGGTTTCAGCATTCAAACACCACCTCTTTGCAGTTAATGCCCCTGCAGTAAATTACTGCAATGGGTTACATTAACACTTCCCAGCTCCTGTCTTCTTGCTGTCTGAAAGCTGTTTGTCTGCACTGTATGTGACAAAATGCATTCTGGCTTCAGTTCTTGTGTTTGCTGCTGCTGTCTGTTTTTGAGAACGCTTGTTGTCAAGCATGAAATCGGGAGATGACACACGTTGTCTATCTTCTAATTTTGCAGAATGTCATGGTGTTTTTGCAGATTGCAGATTCTTTAAGTGAGCTGGAGGCCTTGATGGAAAGGATGAAGAGACTACAAGAAGATAAAGAGGATGAAGAAGCCTCTCAGGAAGAAATGGCAACTCGCTTTGAAAAGGAGAAGAAGGAGAGTCTGCTAGTAATTAATGGAGGTATTTGTGCTTTTCCAGTTCCATTTTATTTGTACTTTGTGAGAAAAAAAAATACTCGAGGCTAGTTCAGTGACTGAAACTTTTTCTGTCCCTTTCTTTATGCTGGCTCCTCACGTAGTAGGACTGTGTTACGTAGTCCTGTCACTTGCTTTTTCTGCTTAAGATTTCTGGATTGTCAAATAACACCATCCTTTTTACTCTTTGAAATTTAGCTTTTGTATATTTAAAAAAAAGGCTGTAGGATTCTTTCAATAGTAGCCAGTAAATTTCTTTTTCTGTATATACTCTATACCTTCAAAATAATTCACTCATGTAAATATTCAGTAATATTTACAGGTTTATTCAGGTTTATGTTCTACAGTGCTTAGAACTTCAGTGACACTTTCAATTGGCCTTCAGATGTGACACACAGTTTAGGAATTAGATTGGGATGAGATTCAACTTCTTCACCATTTACTGCCCACCTGGAAAGGACATTTCTAACTTGCCATCCTGTTCCACTGCCTGTGTTGTGATAGAGATTCTTAGCACTTTTTTATTCTTAAATAATGTTCAGAATTCTGATCTGAAACCTTCTTTTCCATATTCTTCATATGCTCTGGAGGCTTTCATCTCTAACAAACCATACAATGAAGTCTGTTTCCTGTAGACAGGAAGGTGGAGGGTTTTTTGCAAAGAAGGTGTTCGAAGAAAGAATATTATTAAGACAATCAGGATCTACAACTATTTCCTCATAGTAGAGGCTACTTAAAGATGATTGCTTGTGTCGTTTCTGGGAAGTGACCCATAAAATGCTTCACGTTTTACTACACTGTTCTTAGTGAATTTAGATCTTGGCACCTTCAGACCAAAAGTGTTTGATGGTATCAGTGTCTTTGTGTAATGAGCACAAGAGGAAGGAAGAATGTATTGCAGATTAACAGAGAGGTTGTTTTATGGATCTCTAGGAACATTCAAAGTCTCCAAAAGAAGATATATCCAGCAACATCATGGCTGGGTTTTTAGAAATGGATATTGTATATTCTTGCTGTTCTCCTTGGGTCAGGCAGTGTCAGCAGTGCAGATAAACAGACACCCATTGCAGTTGCATTATCGAACAAGACTTCCACGAGTCTCTGCAGCTTCAGGTGTATGAGGAAGAGGACTGAAGGGTTTTTAGGGTGAGGTTGCTGATTGTTTTGTTGACTTTCCTCTTTTTGTCTGTTGACTTTGCCTTTTGCTGGTTTGAATTGAGGAGTGTCTGTGTGTTGGGCCTTTACCCTTTCATGAAACTGAGTACTTGTCAGGGGAGAGGAGTGTATGTATACAGGTTTTTTTTTCTTTGCTGAGAATTTACTGTGGCAGATGTGCAAGCTTCTTCCCACGCAGTTATGTTTTGATTGTCTAATGAGGCAAAGAGGAGATAAAGCACTTCTGCAATTCTTAGATTAACTGACTTTTCAAGGTGCTAACAGTGGACATATGGCAACTGTTCTGTCGATGCATGTGGAAGCGAGCCACAATTTTAACATCAGGGTCAAATGCAGTCAGCTATGCAGTAGTCAACTTCTGCAGAGGTAGTTACACAATTAAGCCACCTGTTTATTCGGGAGGGAAAGATTGATTCCTGATAGAGAACCTGCGCTTGCTTAGTGATAGGTTTTGGACCTCTTTGAAGATGCTTAGTTACTAGAGCTTCTGGCAGAATTTCACCCTGATGTACTGTAGAGCTCTTTGCTTTCATATAATCTTCAGCTGATATTTACAAGTGGAGTGTTGCATTGCTTTCTGGTTACTCATACTCTGGATTATGGAACAGAGCTGGTATGCTTCCTGACACCGTACCTGCTCAGTCTAACAATCCTGTTGTCAAGGGTCCATTTTTCTTTTTCTTATCCTAGCACAATGACTTTACTAATGGGATTCATCTTCCTGATTTAAGATACCTAGCCTCCCTCAGAAGTCAACAGAGAGAAAAGCAAACCTCCAGGCAGAAGTTTAGCCCATCTCTTCCCTTTGTGTAGAAGTATGTTGAGTGTCAAGTATAGGCTGACATTTAGTGGGCTCAGTGAAAGCGATGGATCCCGTACAAGGACATTAGGATTGAAAATTTTCTTTCCTTTGTACCACTCTTCTCCTTTGCACAACTTCTAAAACTGTTCTCTAGTCCTGTCGTAGAGTGGTAGTTGGAAGCCGGCGCTAACTCATGTGCTTGCCTAAAGCAAAGCGTTTTCCTGTTTTATTCACAGCATTTGATGATGAAATAGTCTCTACAGATGTCTCCCGTTATATTGAAGATCCTGGGTTTGGGTACAAAGACTTTGCAAGGCGAGGAGAAGACCATCTGCCAACATTCAGAGCTCAGGTACCATCTCTTTAAAGCACATTCACTCAAAGAATGTTTGTATATCTCACTACAGGGCAAGTAGCATAAAGCAGTTGCAGTGGGGCGTGTTTTTTGCATGCTCCTTTTCTTGTCCTGGTCCATTAAATAACTCACAAGCTTCTATAAATCTCCCTGAAATGGAGTCTTTTACTATTTGTAAATCTCAGACAAGGTAGTACTTGGCTTTCTGTCTTATTCCAGTTATTACCACTATTAATGTTTGAAAACTGTAAAGCATATCGCTACATCTGGTATAAAAGCGGAAGGTAGAAAAGAATTTCTTTCCCATCCCTCCAAATGTTGTAGGAAAAAAACCCACCAGAGGAACTCTTTATTTCTGTCATTTTATCAAGTATTCTCTGCCCAATGGTTATCAATACCTGGATACATATATGTCTGTGAGAGCAATTTAGTGAATATCGTTCTCATATGTGCACCAAGTCACTGGACTTTGGATGTTGGGAAAGAAAAGGATTACTGAAGTTTTTGCTGTATTTTAATACATTTTTTTTCAGTGGCGTTGAAATAACAGAAAATACATTTTACCTTTACATTGTCTTATATATTAGCATCTTTCTCCAAGACTAGATTCCTGAACTTTATATAACAGGAGGGACATTCTAAGTTGTTCTGTTCTATCTTACGGAGTGCATTAATGAGTGGTTTAGTAATAAATAGAAAGCAATGGAAGAAACCTTAAACCAAATCAGAGAATTTCAATTAAAACAACAGTGGATGCAGAAAAACTTCATGGTCAGAAAATCTATCTAATACTGTAAAATAGAATCCATAATCACTCTCAGGAAATGTATTTAGCTATATAGCAGTCTCTGCTTGTCTGGATAATTTAGTCTGTGGTCTTTATATGAGCCTGAGCCTCTTCTGAGCCTGAAGTAGGTTGTTACTGCCAAAAAGAATAAGGCAAAGTCCTTGCCTCTAAATCAAACATTCTGCTTAAATACTTTAGAAGCAGCAAGCTCCCTTGGAAAAAAGCTTCAAAGAAGTTGAAATTGGAACTAAAATACCTCTGCTTTTCAATAAACAGAACAGCTTCTGGCCTATATTCAAAGGAGTCACCTTGATAATTTAACTTTATTATGTCCTGTTCTTAACAGTTAGGTGTATATACCCACAGCCTACCAAATGCTCTGCTGTTAATAGTATTTAAATTGCAGTAGTATCCCAAACTCCTGCAATAAATCTAATCTTTATTCTGATAAAACAAGACTGCTTTATATCTGTGGATTTAAATTTAGTAATAGAAAAAGCAGAATGTCTTTAAACTTGGGGGGTTTTTTTGTTTCTTTCATTGTTAGTATGGATCAACTGCTGTTAGTGAACAGCACTTTTCTCCCTCTGAGCCTTTTGGCTTTTAGAGGCTTTTGTGATGCCCAAGGTGTCCTGGACAACTTTACAGGGCTCGGTAGGTATGGCATATTTCTCACAAGTCTTGTGGTCTTTTGTACTGGCAGCCAGAGGCCCAGCATGATGTTGTGATGTGTTTCTGGTGTCACTGAATGCCTCCGTTAGGCAACCAAGTAATATCCCACATGCTCTTTCTGATATCCTAACCAGGAGGACAGTACAGTAGGTGTGCTCCAAAGTGCCTGGGAGAGGACCCTTGCCCAGCAGTACCTTTTGAAAACAGCCAGGCCCAGGACGGACATGGAGATGATGCCCTTGACAGTAGAGTTGCCATCAGTGATTGAATAATGGAACACTTGCAAAGGATGTGGGCAAGTTAACACATTCTGTGTGACCACAGCATGCAGAATGGCTGCATGCTGCTCTGAAGCAGGTTGGCTCTCCACTGCTGATGGCTGTGCACTCTGCAAAGATTTCCCATTCCTGTTAGGAGAAGGCAGGCTTTTATCCTTGCAGTCCAGGTGCTTGTCTAAGACCAAAGCAGCCAGGATTTTATCATTTTTTTAGGGACAGTTCAGCACTTTACCCAATGATTGTACATCCTTTCTGGAAGTAAATACTCCATTTCTGCTCAGAGCTAAGCATCAAAGTCTCCAAGATAAACAAGTTTTTAAACTTACAGGCCAATTCCATATAGAATGATACTAGTCAGAGTGACAAAGCAGAAGAAAATTCCCTCAGCACTTCAGGAGAAACTTGGGGTTTTTTCTACCGTAGGCTAATGATAGCCACTTGGAGGTGGGCTGTCACAATATGAAATTCATTGCCAAGAAGTCTGGGAGAATGGAGCAGGTGATGTGGATGAAGAATTCAAAATGTAAACTTTTGGAGGAGAATAAAGTTATTACTATTAGACAACAGAAACAGTTGAGACATAATGAGGAACAGATAGGGAATTCACTTCATTTGTGCATTTATATATTTCCTTTATTTTCTGCAGGACTATACTTGGGAGAATCATGGCTTTTCCCTTGTAAACAGGCTTTATTCTGATATTGGGCATCTCCTGGACGAGAAGTTTCGGATGGTGTATAACCTCACATATAACACTATGGCAACACATGAAGATGTTGATACAACTACTCTAAGGAGAGCTTTATTTAACTATGTCCACTGTATGTATGGAATCAGGTATGAGGGAAAATCCCCTGACTTAAGAATACATTCTAAAACTATGTAAACAGAAAAATGAATCATTTGAAAAGCATGATTTTAGATTCTAGGTGTTTAAAGTGAAAATGATACCTCAGTCTGGAAGTTAGAGTGGTCTTGCTGGCATATCAGTATAATTTTTCCTTCCAGTTCAGAAAATAATTATGAATCAGGATAGAAATTATTACAGAAATGTCTTCTCTGAAGCCAGCCCATATCCTTTGTTCAGAAAAGACAACATCCCAAAGCAAGTTCACAGACAACACCAAGTTGGGCAGGAGCATTGATCTGCTGGATTGCAGAGGGATCTGGACAGGGTGGATCAATGAGTCAAGGCCAACTGTACGAGGTTCAACAAGGCCAAGTGCCAGGTCCTGTGCTTGGGTCACAACAATCCCAGGCAGCACTACAGGCTGGGGGAAGAGTGGCTGGAAGCTGCCTGGTAGAAAAGGGCCTGAGGGGGCTGGTCAACAGCAGCATGGCTAAACATGATCCAGCAGTGTGCCCAGGTTGCCAAGAAGGCCAATACCATCCTGGCTGCTATCAGAAATATTGGGGCCAGCAGAACCAGAGCACTGATTGTCCTGCTTTACTCAGCACTGGTGAAGCCATACCTTGAATCCCATGTTCAGTTTTGGGCCTCTCATAACAAGAAAGACATTGTCCAGAGAAGGACAGCAGAGCTGGTGAAGGACCTGGAGCACAGGTCTGATGGGGAGTGGCTGAGGGAGCTGGTGGTGTTTAGTCCAGAGGCTCAGGGGCGACCTTCTCAGTCTCTACAACTACCTAAAAGGAGGTTGTAGCCAGGTGGGGATCAATCTCTTCTCCCAGGTAACAAGTGACAGGATGAGAGGAAATGGTCTCAAGTCACACCAGGAGAGGTTTATATTGGATATTAGAGAAAATTTCTTCATGGAAAGGGTTGTAAAATATTGGAGCAAACTACTCAGGGAAGTGGTAGAGTCCCCATCCCTGGAAGCATCCAAAAAACATGGATATTGCACTTAAGGACATGGTTTAGTGGTGTATATTGTGGAGCAGCTGAGTAAAATGGTTGGACTTAAAGGTTGATCTTAAAGGTCTTTTCCAACCTTAACAACTCTGTAATTCTACTAAGCCTTTCGGATGTTAGCAGGTGGTTTTCTGTCATTTATAATAAATGCTCCAATTACAAGGCTCAAGAACACAATGCTGCAAAAGACAATGCTTTTAAAAACTTACATAAAACAGAATGATTGCCTGTGTTACTTTTAGGTATGATGACTATGATTATGGAGAAGTTAATCAGCTACTTGAACGCAGCCTGAAGGTTTACATAAAGACAGTGACCTGCTACCCAGAGAGAACCACCAAGCGCATGTACGACAGTTACTGGCGTCAGTTCAAGCACTCGGAGAAGGTATGTGTTTCAAACCAAACGTGGCTTCACAGAGATCCCCACGCTGTTTAAAAATTAAAATATGAGGACAGCTAAAAATGGCAGTATCTGTCAAATGAACTATTTTAAATCAGAGAAAACCAAATGAGATTAATTCATTGAGTGTTAGATACCAGTTTTAGAAAAATACTTCTTAGTGTAGTGGAAATACTTAAATTTTTTTAGTGTTATTTTGAGTGGCTTCTCCATAAAATTGAATGGAGAACTGTTAAAGAAAAGTAGATAAAGTTGGAAATGCAGAAGTAGTGAACTATGCCAATATTAGGGATTTAGAGACCAAAAAATACTTAAATGACATATGTATATGATCTTTGTGAGTTTTTTTAGCAATAAAAATGTCAATGTGCCTTAAGATATCCACATGAAATGCTTCCTGACAAGGGTTCAGTGCTTGCGTGCCTGCTAGCCTATCGGGCACGGAAACTGTTCCTTATTCTGTGCTCCTATATAATGGTCACAGGTGGTAGTAAAGAAAACAAAATATGATTCAGAGAGAACTAATGCCATTACAGTAAAAAGTTTTATTGGGACTTCTCAGATGGAAGATTGTTTAAAGCAGTAGTGGAGGCTAGTTCCTTGCAGTCTTGGGATATTGTCCGTACTGGAATACTACACAGCTGTCTTAAACTGTAGTTTGCAGGAGGATACAGGGAGAAAGGATGTAGTTTTCTTGCATCAATACTTTACAAAAGGTAGGAAATTTTAGTCTAAATAAATAAACAATGATGCATTCAGAGGTGAGCTAAATGGCTGATTTAATTTCTAACAGGTTCATGTCAATCTGCTTCTAATGGAAGCTCGGATGCAAGCCGAACTTCTGTATGCCCTTCGTGCCATAACTCGCCACTTGACCTGAAGTGTTCACTGGGCAGGAGTAAAGGAGTTTTTACTGAGTATGTAAAGACCTTTTGAAATAGATACACACCAGAAGCTGTTTGTGATGTAGCATCAGGTTATTCAATTCTCTAGTGTCAAAGTTTAGCCGTGCTTCTTGGCGGCTGTAATGTGCAATGACGTGTTTTATTTTCTTGATGCTTAACATTACTAATGATAACAAAAGTAACACTGAGGAGCACTACTCTGCATTGTTTCCAGCTGGATTTATGTGCAGTGGTCAGGATCCTGAAACTGTTTTTATTATATCCAAACCTAGCGCTTTGTTCTTTAAGCACTGGAGTGAAGTGCTTAAAGACTTCTTTTTCCAAGCAATCATTTTTCAGATTAGTGGAGTCCAGCAGAGGATGAGTTCTGCCTGTCCTGAGAATGTGTTGTGACAGAGACACACGGGCTGTGTTGCATTGAAATGCCCACTGGATTCTTCTGTGTCTCCTGGAGACTGCTGCCAGTCACTGTCTTACTACAGCAATTGGAGGTGATGCGAGATGTGGATGCAAACATCGAGCACCCTGTAATGTGAAATTAGTCTTGATAAATCCTACAGCATGCTACTGAAGTGCAAAATTCATCTGCTTTGTCATGCCCCTTCCCCAGAGAAGAGGCCTCACGATTTGCCATTTCAGTCACACTTACTGTGTTTCAATCATGCATAACCTTGTTTTACTGACAGTCACCCTCGGTTGTCCTGACAATATCCATGCTCATCACATGTTGCAATTTGTTTAGTTGGCACCTATAAAATTAATATGCAGGCTGACCAAAAATAAGGTTGTGGGGTTTTTTGCACTCTCCTCTTTATCAATGTTTTAACTAAGGAAAGTAAAAGAAGGCTAGCATAGCTGTTCTTTCATATTGGGTGTACAGAAATTTACTTCCCATAACTTTTTCATAGCATGAAATTGTAATATTCAAAGTTTAAAAAGTTTCTATGCATTAGTGTGAGTGAACAAAAGAAAAGTGCAATATTTAAAAAGAAAGCAAGCTTTTTTCCCCAATATGCCACAGCTAAAGTGTCCTTCTTATATAGCCATAAAGAAATTTTAAAACCAAATTTCTTTATTGTCTAAGGCCTAGCAGTTTTGTTTTAGCTTTTACGGCTTAAGACAACCTGATACTGAGATGCCAAAGCATCCCCAAAACAAAGCATTTTTGGACAACCAGTAATATTGGGGAACAGAAGAAATAAGCTGCCAAAAATGTCACACTTTTGTGCTGTTTTTTGTTTCCTCTGACTAATTTTTATGAGCACAAAATGTTGATATTTATAGCTTTATTTTGTATTGCATTTAATGAACCAGTGAAGTGCCTAAAGAGATGCTTAAACTTACCCAATAGAACACAAGTTGTCATTGCTTCAACTTTTGTCTGTTGGTTTGGACTTTTCATATTTCTTTTGAGGAGGGTGACCTTTATTTCTGTGGCATACATTCAAAACTAATTGAACAGGTTTGTTTTTAACGTTCCATTGGATTGTAGAAATTAATACAGGATTTTTTTTCATTGGTTATTGCAGAATAGTTAAAAAAATACTACCAGTCGTATTTTGGCACTTTTCATTTACAAAATCATGGACCAGTACTCTTGCTAAAGGTAGTTTTCTCTTTTCTTCCCTTTTATGATCCTTGCTGTGACTTTGCATGTTGGTTTTTCCGCTTTATCTATCTGTTCCAGATTGGAAAGCTAAATGATTGTACACTTTTCTGCACTTTCAGACTGCAGGCTCTGCATGTGAAAACCTTTTGAGGAAGAAATCAGTAATTATTTTTTTTACTGTCATGTTGGCTATTTAGAAAACTACCCAACAGACAGCATTGGACTGTCTTCGAGAGAGAGCATTGGGTAGACCATCAGATTTATTTATCTTGTATAGCTAACTCAGAGATTTCTCAGAAGCATTGAGATGCTCATATGTATGAACTTAGATTAACTTTCTAAGTTGTTATGATCATTTTTCCTCCCTCATGTGATTGTAGTTGCCATTAGTAATGGCTTTCCTGCATAAAACAGTTCTGCTGAGAGAAGTTTTCATGCAATACTTTTGCTTTTTTCAAGTAATGGGAACTGTTCAGTACTGTTTTAAATTCCTTTGTGTTGAAAAGTCGAGTAGTTCTCAAGAAGCACAGTTGAGCTCTGGAAAGGAGGTGAAACTAGATTTGGGTAACTAATATGATGGCTTAGTTTCCCTTCAGAAATGCAAAGACTCTCGGAGTAGGTTGAGTTTTATGTTTGGAAACATGAGTGCCTTTACTTCTTTCCTAATGAAATATACTTGCCAGCTCAAATGCCTTCTGAGCAAAGTACATGAGCAGATTTGCAATACAGAAACCATAAATGTATTGCTTCATAAAATTTGTAGTAAACCAGTGTTTTGCTTTATTTTTTTAAGGTGCCATATCAAGTCACATATGGCCTGCAAGACATTCCACCATAGGAAATGTCATTGTACAACTAGTTTGCTATTTCTTTCTTTTTTTTTTTTTAAATATTCAATGCAAACTTGAAACATCTGGAAATGTTTTCCACGTGGCATTTTTTTTTCAAAGTATTGCATTTACAGTGCAACAATTTATAGCCTAGTTTTTATACTCAAATTTTGGATTTTTAATAGATGTTTTTCAGAATAGGTGTTTAAAGTCAGACAGTGCTACTCTTCATGCACGCTTTAGGTTCACACTGTGCCAAATTTTAATGTGCAAGTTTTCTTGGATTTTTTTTCAATTTTAAGCACTCATGAATGTGAATCTTCACACTTTGTTCATTAATATTTTTCTGAAGAGTACTGTAGTCATTTGAAGCATAGATACTCTCCCTTTGTGTTCCTTTATTGGAATTGGTAATTACCAGCATTAATGTTATTCTACAAAATCCCAGCCATGACCAACATAAAACCAAAATGTACAGTCTCCTGTCTACTGAAGAGAAAGCTTGGTAGATAAAGTTAACCAGATAGCACAGGGGACACTGTAAGCAGAGAACAGAGCTTTTGAGCATGAACAGAGCTTTTTTGAGCTTCGTATCATTGCAGAGTCACTTCAAAATGTGTGCTGTGATAGAGTACATCCTTGCTGAAATTGCTCCTTTTTTTTTTTTGGTAATGAAGAGAAGTGAAAAAGGTGCCAATTGGAGAAAGCATTTGCATTTCCCCAAACGCTCTACCCACAGCCAAACATCACAAGAGCATCATCATACAAGAACAGAAATAAATTTTAAAACAGAAATAATAATTTTAAACTTGGGTGCAGTTTGTGCAGATAGCTACTACAGCTGGTGCATAGAACTTTGGTGAGCTGTAGATGGATTTATTTTCATCAAGACTGAACTGAATCATATGTCCTTTGCCCTAAAGCCTTCACTAAAATTAAAATCATAGAATATGCTGAGTTGGAAGGGACCCATCAGGACTGAGTCCAACTCCTGCCCTGCACAGGACACCCCAAGAGTCACACCATGTGCCTCAGAGTGTTGTCTGAATGCTTCTTGAACTCTGTCAGGTTTGGTGCCATGACCACTTCCCTGGGGAGCCTGTTCCAGTGCCCAACCACCCTCTGGGTGAAGAACCTTTTCCTGATATCCAGCCTAAACCTCCCCTGACACAACTTCAGGCCATTCTCTCAGGTCCTGTCACTGGTCACCACAGAGAAGAGATCAGTGCCTGTCCCTCCTCTTCCCCTCACAAGGAAGTTGTAACTGCAATGAGGTCTCCCCTCAGTCTCCTCTTCTCCAGGCTGAACACACCAAGTGACCTCAGCCGCTCCTCATATGGCTTCCCCTCAAGGCCCTTCACCATCTTCACTGCCCTCCTTTGGACATTCTCTAATGGCTTAATATCTTTTTTATATTGTGGCACCCAAAACTGCACACAATATTCAAGGTGAGGCCACCCCAGTGCAGAGCAGAGCAGGACAATCACCTCCTTTGACCAGCACCTTGATCCTTGAAAAGGATGTACTTTCAGCTGTAAGAGTTAAAGAATTGCCACTATCAGGTCTTCTATGTATTAAAAAAAAGCCTTTAAGGACAGGAAAATCAGCGATTGTAGACAATTATATGTGTAGGTCTCTATAAATTTAGAACAGATCAGAACAGAACAAAAAGGAAAACATTTTACTGCTCTGTTACTTGAGTGCAGAAGATCAAAGCACCAGATTCTCCAAAAGTACTTTTGTTTGTAGTGATGCTGATAGATCTTTCATGGGATTTGGAAAAAGCAGTTAGCTGCCTAAATTTCAGTGGGAATTTAAGCACCCAGGCACTCAGCAAAATCATAGCAGGTGCCCACTTGCATTTTTGAGTCAGATTTTTAAATAGACTTAGTCACCTAAATTCAACAGAATAAAATTAATTTCCATAGAGATTAGAGGAATAGTGTGTACCAGATCCATGTGATTTGCAGCAGTTGTTAATGAAATGGATTGTTTTGGGGATTTAATGTAGTTTTAGAGAAATCTCTCCCAAAGCAGTTAAACGAAGCTGCTGCTCTTGCAGAACAGGTTCTTGATGTTTCTCATGCATATGTGTTTTCCATGAACATAGGCATGCATTTCAGGCTCATGTTCCAGAATTTGGACTCCCTTTCCTTTCAGAAGAGCTCGATTATTTAACTTCTGCTTGCAGAAAAGATTAATTGGATATGTATGTGGATAGTTTATGCCTGGACTAAAAAGTTTGGCTAGAAAGAAATACTCCAAATCTTCTTGATCTCAAGTGATGTTCTTTCAGTTACTTTCCTTAGAGGTTTGGATCCTTCTCTCATAAGTAAGAGGTGATGTTGCACAAAATAAAGAGGGGAGTGGATTCATTGTAAATGAGCTTTCCCTGAGCGGATCTGAATATAAAGCTGTAAGAATTAGTTTTCTAATCATAAAAAGAGCTGCACAAAAATGTCAGTTTTCATTATCTGAACTTCAGATTTACTGTCCCTAATGTCCCCCAGCACTAGGTTTGTCTGAAGAGATGCATCCACCAGCTTTTCTATATTTGAGAATTGTAAGTGAAAGTTTTAATCTCCAAATGAAAATTAATTTAGCATTTCATACCTACTGCATATATCACAGGTGTGGGAGATGGAGAGAGCACAGTAGTATGAGGAAACTTTAGGAGCATCTTGATCCGTGTTAATTTATTCCTTAGAGCACATTTCCTGCCGTGTGGTTGTGCTGTCACTCCCCGAAAACACATCAGGTCTCCTTTGTAGACATTTAATCCTTCTGCTGCTCATCAGGGGCAAAAATTGTCATTTTCCAATCTGCCACCACCCCCGTCCTGCCTCAAGTGCTTCCTGTCTCCCCAGTTCACAACCCTGAGCAGCCATGCAGGGACAACCTCCCAGCCTTGACCTTGAAAACAAGGTTTCTCTATCACCGCTTTCTGTTGTGTGCAGAGGCTCTTTCCTATGTTTAGAAACACTTAATTGCCATATTAGGTTATTTCTGTACAGAAAAATTCTAAGTGTGGTTTGAAAGAATGAAACTCAGTATATTTAGGTAGCATTTGCCAGTAGCATGTCAGAGCCTGTCTCTGGAGTTACAGTAAAAATCCAGTGGATCCACTAAGGAAACCATTGCGTTGGTGATACACCCCATGCTTGAGCTATTCAGCTCTGCAGGTTTCTCTTCAGGACATCTAATGGGGGACTTGAGGTTCCCTTGTGCCAGGCAGGCTTACAGGGCCATTGGGTCAGCCTTGCAGCTGGACAGACTGCATCCAGCCTCCGGAACAAGTGGATTTGGGTTTTTCACTTATCTGTGCGGAAAAATCCAAATGCACGCTGTGGAGTGGCTGCTGGAGACAGAGGCAGGGCAGGGTGTTTCTACAGGTACTGAGTATCATCAGGGCTTGTGGAAAATAAACATCTGAATTCTGCCCTTGTTCCTGTGAGTAGCTAGAGGTGGTACTGAAGATGCCAATTATTATACTAATTGTGGGGAGCAAGCCACACTGTTGATATCAGGAGGTACAGACCACAGGCACTCTCAAGGGGACACAGCCGGCACAGGAGGAGTTGATGTGTTGGTCAGTTGAGGAAACTTCACTGATGTGTCCAAGAGGCTCTTTTCTATGCCTGTGAATCAGTGAGAAGGTGGAACATGCCTCCCTCCAAGCTGTCCAGAGAGCTTCTTTGAAAAAAGAGCTGGGACTCTTTGCTTACTCCACAGATGGAACAGGGGAAGGGAAGTGTTCACTTCTGCCCAAGAGAAACTTGCCACTGTTGAATTGCATTTTCTTGCCCCCATCAGCCCTTTGAAGGGAGTTTTCAGGCAAAATGGGTGAACCACCAAGCATTGTGTCTCCAGCTGAGGCGTTTGAGGGGCAGCGACAGCAGCAGGTCCAAACATCCACTGTTTAAAACTGTTTCTCATTCCTCACTTCATGCTCATGTTGTGCCACCAGACCAAAATCTCTTCCCTCCAGCCTGGCTGCCACATGCCCAGGTGGCTGCAGGAGCAGCCCACTCAGTGTAATGGGTGATGCAGCTGCTTTTAGGGAAAAAATAATAATTATTAGGCTACAGCCCTTGGACTCTGCAAGGCAACGCAGTCAGAGATCTTTTCACAACTGTGACCAGAACTGGATATAAACTGTAGCTTAAGAATATAGGAATTCTGTAAACTTGAAATCTCTCGGTTTTACCCTTTTCTCCTTTTGCTGGAAAGCCACACAATGAATGTATATGCTTTATCTTTCTATCTGACATAACTGAAAATCAGACTGCCAACTCCTTGTTTTGTATTAGCCTTTTTTTTAAAAAAAAAAAAGTTTGTGAGCAATATATGTAGCATGCTGTGAACGTCTGTTTTGATCTATAGTTACTCTTTAATCCATCAGTATTAACACCAGTTCTTTTTTGTGTTCCCCTTGGTACTTCGTATGCAGTGTAAGCAGAAGCTGTGATTGGCTTTGCAGTCCTGTGCCATGTTACTGTAACTCCTTGATTTATTAGGAAGCACCTGACTGTGGGCCACCCTGGGGCAGGTAGCGTGCCCATACACGACTGCCACTTTTCGGTCTCTTGTACTATGTATAGTTTTAAGTAGAATAAGCTTTTTAACAGAATATTGATGCGGTTTATGAGTCACGCAGGCTGCAAGTGTCTGGTGTGTGAGAGTCTTTGTATTTATAGTTGTTGGGGTTTGGTTTTCTGTTTTGTTGTTTTTTGGTTTTTTGGTTTTTTTAATTCATAAAGTAGCAAACTTGATAAACATAGCCACTTTAAACTGCTCTTGCTAAACAGACCCTGCTGTAGATAAAATACCACTGTAGATCCAGGGAGGAGTGCCAGCTGTCCTCTCTGGACTGTGGGTGAGCTGAGCCCCTCTCTGCAAAAAGCACGGTCCGAGCTGCACAGCCACCCTTGCGTTTGACCACATTTGGACCCAAACACCGGGCAGGCTGGGGTCTGGCATGTGTTTCAGCCCCCTGTGCCCGTAAGCCTGCCGCTGGCTGCCCACCACACTCTGCTCACCAATGCATGGAGGGGAACATGAGCCTTACTGGCATGAGAGGGATGGACAGACCAGCTGCTGGACCGTAAACATGGTTATGGCATTTCTGCAGCCAGAAAGCTTCCAAGCCTCTCTCAAGTGCAAAAATTGGCCCTTGATTTGCTGTCTGCAGAGCCCAGCATGTTGGGGAAAGAAGCAGTGTTGGCTCCCCATTGGCAGCCGGGGGTCTGAGCCCCCTTGGCTCGGGTGGCAGGCGGGGCAGGGCAGTACTGTGCCCAGAGAGGGGCATTTTATTGCATGTCCCCCTCTGGACAGGGGGTAAATTGTACCCAGCCCAGCAGTTCTCAGCTTCTTGCCTCCTTCTGCCATGCCCATGTGGGTGTTTCGGGATGGAGCATTAAGGAAAAAGCTCTGATCCTGCTGCTCTCTCCCACCACCACAAAGTGAGACAGCGTGGTACCTCTATGGGTCCCACAGCCCCTACAGCATCCTGTGGGCAGGTGGCACATCACCTGTCCTGCCCCCCCGGCCACCTGTCCTGAGCTCTGGAGATAGGCTACAGGCTCCATGCTTTCACAGGAGGTTTGCCTGCAAGGTGAGGCAGCTGCTGGGAACTCACTGTGGGTTTCCACAGCAGCTTTCATCATTTTTTTTCTTCTGTTGTTGCTGGTTGGGCTTGTTTTTTTTCTGCAGAGAAACAGACTGACCTAGTGGGATGGATTTTTTTGTGTGTGTGACTTTTGTTAGTTTTTGAGTTACCCGACTTGAATTTATCTGGACAGACGCAGAAGGAACTTTTTTTTTTGTGAGTTAAGAGACAAAAATGCATTTTTAAACAAAGGAATCATGTATTAACATTTTAACAGCAATTCATAAATCTGCACTTTTTATGAGGTTTTGAAAAATCTATTTATAGGTACGGAACAATGGGGTTTGTTTAAAACTGTATCGCATTTATACTTGCTGAAATTACTTTCATTGTTATCAGTAGGAATTTCATTGGTTAAATAAAATGGATAAAACCTGTTTCCTGTTTGAGCCATCATTTGCCACACACTGGGGCACATGTGTCTGGAGCAGAACATCCTGTGTTTTGGGACAAAATCCAGTCCTCAAGGTATCTCTCCCCTCCATGCCCTTGTTGTGTGTTTTAATCTACATATTATTTAATACAGAGATTATTTAATTCGTCTTCCAGGGAGCCCTGAGTGAACCCCAGAGCAGCAATGAGTGAGAATCATAAAACCATGAAGGAAGTGAGAAGGAGAGAGGAAATGTGTGCCAACAGTGCTGGCTCAGGACAGTGCCAAACCTGTCTAGCAACCAAATTGCCCCAGTCCTGCCCTCTGCCCCATCTAGTCCTCAGGGAAGGATAACTTAGAGCTGAGGGATCACCAGGGCAGTTTGTCATGGGGGAGATACTCATCTCCCCTCCAGAGAGACAAAACTAGATAACACAAGCTGCAGACCTGAGGTGTTTCAGGTGTATCTTATCCTCCAGCTGCAGGATGCTCAGCTAACCTGTCCTCACAATGGAAATATCTCCCAAACTTATTTGGAGGTCAGTCAGAGGTAGTTTGTGCCTCAAGGAGGGCTGTGACTGATGGCCATTACCTGCTGGCATCTCTGCCTGGTTCAGCTTCATCCTGCCCTGAAAAATGCACTGATCATGATAAAAGAAATGCATAAATAATACATATTATTTAAAAATATATATATATAGATAGATACAGATATATACATCTATAAAGTGCTTATTTATTTGCTATCAGTGGGAATTTCAAAACACTGAAAATATCTGTCATCTTCGGTCCAGGCAGAGCTTCCAGTCCCCTTACAGGAGCTGTGGCACAGCTCAGGACTGGGAGCACGACCATGTCACCAGCAACATTGTGAAAAAGATTCAATGTTCCTCAAACCCAAGGGCTGCTGAGGAATTCCTGCTTTAGTTTCTAGACGTCCCAGAGGACAGGAGCAGCAGGGCAGGACAATGCCCTCCTCAAGCAAGCCCTGCCCCGATTTTGGTCCCTGCACCTTCCTCCAGCATGTGGTGTGAGTGCTCCAAAAGGGGTACCCAGCACAGGCAGAGGACAGCCCCACTCCCCAGCACCCCGTCCTCACCTCTTG
Source organism: Sclerurus mexicanus (assembly GCA_013396755.1). NCBI lineage: Eukaryota > Metazoa > Chordata > Aves > Passeriformes > Furnariidae > Sclerurus > Sclerurus mexicanus. The sequence goes on along the minus strand of VWZF01002195.1, from coordinate 731,889 downwards.
GGCTGGTTCCCCCCAGGAGATCCAAGGCTAAAAACACCTGCTTGTCCTGGAGCCAGCCCATGGCTGGAGACACGCAGAGACAGAAGGGAGGTGGCAGACCAGGGACAGTGTCACAGGGATGCTCATGTGACCGTGCCAGGTGGCTGTGGGACAGTCTCCCTGCAGCCCATAGGTGACCCCCATGGGATGCCCCTGGGATGTGACTCCAAGCCCCACCAGCTCCCTCATCTCCTCACAAAGCACAGGGAGGCACCCTGGTGTGCCCTATGACCAGCACCAGCTGTGTGTGGCCACCCCCATCCTCCCAGAAAGATCTAAGCAGCCACAAGCAGCAGCAGGGTGGGCGGCAGCAGTGGGGTGCCATCACAAGCGGAGACCAGCTCCCCACTCATGGCCTGAGCAAGCCCACACCTGTAGGGTTGGATTTCCACTTGTGCTGGGGTCTCCTTTGCTTCTTCCCAGCATCACGTCAGGCTCCTCGTGTTTCCATGTGTAATAGGTATGTATATGATTTGTGCCAGTAGGGAAACAAATGGTTTTATTGCACCCTCATAAAACAATAAAACCAACTGTTGTAAGGTCATCCGTTTCCCTGAAACTTTATCAAGGAATACCTGAATTAAGGTGAGAAGTTATCAAGACACTAAATTGTAATGTAGTAATTAACCAGTTGTAAAAATAATTACTTAACTGTAGCCATATAAGGAGAAGTATGTAAAATGCATATGTATACCATGTAATGAATATGTATGAAGTGGCTGGATAAAAGCCAGGCACACATTGTACTTGATACACATCAGTGGAGTGAAGACTCCAGGCCTGCACTGCTCTTACCATATAATAAACCTTTTATTATAAAAATTTATTTGGTTGAGACTCTGTTTCTTACATGGCACTGGGGAAAAAGGTGATCATTCCCAGACCCCTGTAGAGAACCATCAGTGGATCCACTCTCCAAGTGTATGTGAACTGCTGCTGAAGTGCACCCACCAGCACAACATTCCAACGCTACACTCCAAATTACCCCAAATTATAGGCAATGTGGGAGCATACAAATTCCCCAAAAAAGCTTCTAATGGGACCATGATGGAGCAATCTGGCGAGGCAGCTGGCCAGCAGAGCAGAGGCTCTACAAACCTGAGCTAGAATTATAAAGGTTATAAGTAACATCACTCATCATGCTAATAAGCTTATGTAAGTACATTGATTTTTGTAAGCTTTTCAGTATACAAAAGAAGATAATCACTAGATTTGTATTTCCTACTAAATTAAAACCTACCCTCTGCATCCTCCACATGTGGTTTTTGTCCTTGGGCTTTCTTCAGGCCCTTGGAGCAAAACTGGAACATTTCTGACCTGCAGGAAAGTGCTTTTGCAGAAGGGAAGTTCTCCTCCTCTTCCCGCCTGCAACTGGTGTTCAGAGCATCAATATATCTACCCAATAAAATGTTTTGCCAAAAACTCTGTACAGAAAGTACAACAAAATGTGTCATTTCAGCCAAAATGGAAGTGTTTAGCAGTCGTGACCTGCAACATTCACTGCTGATTTGCCCAGGAAGGAATCCCCCAGCAGTTTGCTGCTGCAGTGTGCAACCTCACCTTTCCCTTGCAGACCTCATGGCCCCGTGTCTCTCGTGATGCACTGAAAGCACCAGGAGAAGAGCTGGGCTGGGGAGATGATGCTGCCTGAATACAGGCACTTAATTTGCCTTGCTAAATTACCTAGCTAATCTCTCTTGGCTTCCTCTGCAGCCCATGGGGAGAGGGAGACACTCCACCAGAGGGTGACATCTGCCCTGAGTTATCCTGAGTTATCCTGGGAGACTGATTCGAATCCACACGGTCGGGATGCAGCCTTCACCTCATGGAAGATTAAACTGCAGCTCACATCTGCAATGCAGCACAGTGATACTGAAAAGATCAGCTGAAAACACAGATTTAAGGTAGCCCCTAGGCTTTTTGTTTTCTACTTTATTCCTGCTGAAAAACAAAACAAGAAAAACACAATTTGGGGGAAAAAAATTAACAGAAGGATCTGATAGAGGCATCATTGCCAGCTCTAATTAGTAGGCCTGAATGCAAATCCCCAGAACCACAAGAAGTCCGGAACCTCAGTGTTGGGAGTCCTTGCAATGCCCACAGTGCAGAAATGTGCTCTCTGATGAACAGCTGCATATGCTCACAGCTGAGAATGGGAGATGGAGAAAGGGTGAGACTGAATATGCTCCTGAGAGAAATAAAGAACAGATACTAGGTTCCCAGTTAGATCCCACACCACCAAACCTCCCTTAGTCTGGGCATGGGGGTGTGATCTGAAGCATTACAGGATCTGGGGATGGACAAAACTATCTTACTTTGCTGGAGTCTGAGCCCTTTTCCTTGACAACACTTGAAAAGAGGTTGTAACAAGGTGGGTGTCTTTGTCATCTCTCAGACAACAAGTGACAAGATGAGAGGAAATAACCTGAAGCTGTGCCAGGGGAGGTTTAGATTAGAGATCAGGAAAAAATTTCTTTACTGAAAAGATGACCAGGGATCACAACAAACTGCCCAGGGAAGTGGTGGAGTCACCATCCCTGGAAGTGTTCAGCAAATGTGTAGATGTAGCACCTTGGGACATGGTTTAGTGGTGCACTTGGCAGCACCGGGTTAATGGTTGGACTCAATGATCTTAGAGGTCCCTTCCAACCTTAATGAGTCTGTGATTCTGTCTGAGTTGTCATCCTCCTTAACTGGTGGGATGATGAGCCTCAGAGACCATTTGCACCCTTCTGACACCAGGATGCCTGTTGTTTCCATTCAAACTTCTGCAGCCGTGGACTCTGTGCTCTCACAGATCCTTGAGAAGGCAGCCCCTTTGCTCCACGTCAGATAGTCATCTCATTTTTGAAGAGTGCAGTGGTGTTTTCAAGTGCAGACTGTCACCAACAGTGCAAAGGTGTACAGTTACATCCCGCAGATGCCTGAGGGTGAAGGATGAACTCAGCCACCCCACAAATGCGCATGTTTTCTGCGAACTCAAAAAATTGTGGGCCAAGTTGTCTGGAGGCTGGAGTCATTCCACACAGGTCAGGCCAACTCATGTGGTTGAGGTGCACACAGTTGTTAATTCCATCTGCTTCAGTGGGACCCCACACAAATCCCTACTCCCACCCAAATGTGGCTACAAGTGCTGTGGGTCATTTCAAGCAGCACTTGGGAGGCATCAGAGCCTGCCTGCATGGAAATATTTAGTGACCCAAGAGTCTTCCAAGGGACTGTGGGAAAGATCATGCCACCTGTACCATCGTTTGGGTGAACCGCCTCAGAGGTCTTCATGGGTGGAACAAACCCCATCAGCCAACAACCCAGCTAAGTTTCATTGGTCCCAACTTCAGGTATCCAGATGAGATGCCCAGGTAAAAGCCTGGTGAGATACTTACACTGAATCGAGGGGCTCCAGTGCCTACAGAGAAGAAATTTTAAATTACTACATTTCAGTGGCATAAATCCAGAAAAGGATGTCTCTGTGAGTCTATTGTACCATCTCTCTGGAGCTGTTCCACTTATCTCAGCAGCTTGTTGGTGTCAGGACCAAGCTGATTTCTCAGCCCTTACTGTTCACTCTTTAGCTCCTGGCCACTTGGTTTCACAGAATAGTTTGGGTTGGAAGGGACCCTTAAACGCCATGTAGTCCAACCTGGGACACCTTCAACTAGGTAAGGTTGCTCAGACCCCTGTCCAGCCTAACCTTGAACGTTTCCAGGGCTGAGGCATCTACCACCTCTTGGGCAACCTGTTCCAGGGTTTTATTCACTGTAATTTACTCTCACTGAAAAAATAAAAAATTCTTCCTTATATTTAGTCTGAACTACCCCGTTCATCTGCTTCTCTTCTTCCACCAAGTTTCCTCCCATGCCCGCTAACGTGGTCCGGCCCACCTGCTGCAGCTCCTGGCTTTGGTCCGTCACTGTCTTCTACCAGTAGGTACTGGAGGTTCAGAAAAGTCATACAGTGACATCTGCTCCAGATGTCCATTCCTCACTATGTTAAATTAAGACATCAAGTTATTAATAAAGATGATACTGCAGAGGGTTTTGAAGCCTCTGCTTCAGCTTTGCAGGCAAGTTTTCTAGTGGCTCAGTAAAAAATTACTTCTACCTCCCAGGAATATTGTTACCATTTCAGTGTTTTTGGAAGGGAAATGGGTTTTTTTACACCCTTACAAATGGGAGAAATTACACATGTGCTAAGATGGGCCATGGCTGCAGGATACTCCTCTGAGACGGAGACAGCCACGTTCACATGCCAAACCTACTGTTAGGCAAGAGTGGGTGCTGAATGTCCACATCCAAACTCTAATCCAGACCCTGGGCTGCTCTTGGATGATTCTTGTCCTTGCTTGTTCCAGCCTGGACCCGAAAAATCTTTTCCACTAAAAATGGTAAATTGCCATGAAAAGAACTCTGTTTGATAAATCACCCCATTCTGACAGGATATCTTTCCTTGGAGATTTTCCAAACAGTTGTAACACTAACACCACTGGAAAGTTTTTAGGCATTTCTGCTTGGCTGGAAACACCGGTTCTGTGGAAATCAATGGCAGATGTTATCCAGTGTGAGATCCATTCCCAAATCAAAGTAAGTCCAACAGCCCAGGAGATTGTGCAGTGAAATCGTCCCATGCCAAACCCACAGTATCGCAACCTCATGAACACGCACACCCTGGACACACCTCACCCTCCTTGCTCCCAGACAATCCCTCCAGCCAAACGAGTTACACTGGTATTTATTTTACAATAACATTTTCCCATTTTCTGGCACCGACTACACTTGAGAGATAACCTGTGAACAAGCATGGCTCGATTCCCTCCCAGCCAGGAGCAGCTGCCTGGCTGGAGGGAGGGACGGAGCTGGTGATGGAGCTCCATGCAGAAGTGAGCAGCTCGGAAACACGCAATGGCAGCAGAGGTGTGACCTGGAGGGCCTGAGCCCAGGGCTGCGATCGAGGGGCTGTGCTGCCAGAGCTGCTGAGCCCCTCTGCCATTATCGGTGCCCAGCCTCAGGGTGGATGCAGCAGAGACAAGGGTCATCTTGAGGTGCAGAGAACCCCTGTGTCAAAGCTTTGGGTGACCTGATTGACAGGGACACCTTCCACTAGACCGCATTGCTCAAATCTCCACATAACCTGACAACCTGACCTTGACTGTTTCCAGTGATGGGACCTGCACAGCTTCTCCAGGCAACCTGTGCATGTGCCTGTGCCAGTGCCTCACTGGTTCCACAGACCTGAGACAGATGCAGACCCAGCTGAAGGGGTTCATCTACCCAAAGAGAGGTACCTGCAAAATGTCGGTGTCAACATTTGGTTTGCTCACCCCTGGATCTCTATACTGTCAGTGAAGGAAAATTGCCACTTTTAGGGAGTGCTTGTTCTCCTTCTAAAGAAGTTGTGATAAAGCCAGTCCAGGGACTGGCACCACACAAGGAGTCTCTCCCTGCCAGCTGTGAAGAACCATGCTGTTGTGATGTGAATTCTGAATCAAACTGGCCATCGTGCTGCACCCCAGGTACATCTCACCACATCTCAAAAGAATCGAACAATCCCTTCTCCTGGCACAATGCAGAGTTAAATTGCTGCCTGTAACCTCTCAGCTTTTACCTACATATTCTGCAGCTTAATGAATTGAGTCTAGAGTGCTTTGAGAGAGGAAAGGTGTTTTAAAAGAACAAAAGGGCCATTAATATCAGATGTCAAGTTGTAACAAAGAACAACTGTGCTGCTGGTGCTTTCTTGATTAGTCAGGGCACCCTGGGTAGCATTATCTCATTTGCAACTATGACAGAAAGTGATACCAGCCCCTCTTTGGAAAAGCCATTTTATTTTGTTGAAGCCATATGTTTCCAAGGATAGAGTAAAACTCAGGAACCATAAATCATGCCTAGATAAGAATAATCTCAAACAATGGTTTGTAGCAGGATGTTGCTTGTTCTGTGATAATTGCTCAGCGTTTGAGGCATATTTCCCATCACCTGTTCAGACATGCAGCCCAGAAGAAAAATGCCCCATGCTGGTTACGGTTCTTAGCATTTGAAATCTGAGCATGTTAATTTTAATAAAACTGTTCCACATCTGTCCAAATCCCATAGGGCTGCAGTGCCTTAGATTTCAAGGACTGTCCACTTGCATTCAGAAGTCATAGCTGCAGCAGAGACCTTCTGGCCTAACCTGAGCTAGGCTGGGTAGTGACTGTGATGGAGATGTGACAATCCAGACCTCCTGAGGTGCCCCAGCTTTGCTGCCCCTCAGCACACGACCTCCCACATACTGTGACTGGGGGTTTGCACTGGAGATGCTGGTGGTGCTGGGATGCAGAGGTGCTGGGTTAAGGTGTGGGGAAGCTGCTCTGGGTACAGAACCCCAAAAAAGTGCATCACTGGTTGCTAGGCAACACTGGACAGCTAAGACGGCTCAGAGATAAGGCCACTCAGAAGGCACAAGACAGGCAGCTCTGGGGGGCAGCTGCATCCTTCCCAGTGCTTGGGCTGCATTTGAGAGCTACTGCCGTGACATGTGCCTTCAGAGGCTGCAGGAGATTCTGGGTCCTCCGGGTTGGGGCTGCTCTCAACCCAGTCTGGCATCTCCTGGGACCTGAGCTGGCTCCTTTCCTGCCTTGACAGCTGCCACGCAGCTCTAGATGAGTTCTGGAGTTCAGACAGGGTCTCATGAAGAAGTAGGAAACCAGCTCCGCATCTGTCTCAGCAGCAGATAAGGCATCTTAGAGTGGGCAGAGATGCAAAGTTTAGTTTGCAGAGCATCTGCAGTGACCTGGACCTTCCCCCTTGCACCCAAAATCCCTCAAGTAAAACACTGCTGACTTTACCCAACTATAGCCATAATAGCATACAAAAACTGCCTTTTCTGTTGAACAAAGCCAAGGCTGCTTGCAGAGGGCCTCTCTATAAACCAGTTGTGGCCCACGGATGATGAAACAGAGTTATCCTTTCTTACCATTCATCCCGCTGCCTTCCCACTTCATCTCCATTGTTAGCATCCCCAACTTTGCCATTTGCATCACTGCTGAATAGCATGCCACTTGGTGAGGGTGTGCTCGTCTGGGACATGCACACACACCTGTTTGCATTGAAGACAGCCCCTGAGTTAAGGAAACAACTCTCTGTCCCTTCATGAACCAGCCGAATCTCCTTTTCCCTCTGAATCCAGCCACCCCCAGCTCAGCCTTGCTGCAGGCAGCATGACACAGAGAGGCAAAGCTGCCATATTAGTAACTGTGTTTTCTTCAACCCAGGACTGGCCACTAGCAACACAGCACCACCTGGTTCCCCACGGGATGGCAGAACCATCTTGCTCACTTCTGTGACTTTCTATGGGATGCTGTGTTGGGTCCACACCAACCTGGTGTTGGAGAGAGGGACAGAAACTGGGGTGAAGGGAAGGATCCATGTATGCAGGACTCCCAAATGCCTCTTGGAGACCAGCCAAAATAAATGCTGCTGAGACCAAGAGCCTCTGTCCTGCAGGCAACTGCACCAAGAGATCCAAAGATTCCTCGGGAAGGGCAGCACCCCTGTGCCCTCCTTCAGCAGCAGCAGATGTCCCTGTGCCCCTCATGTGGCTGCAAATCCCTGATGGTCCCTTGCAAAGCCCCCACATGTGCCCCAGCTCTAGTTCCCCAGATGTGGGGGACATGACTCATGCTGGCAGGGAGAAGGGGTGAAGAGTGAGCAGAGAGGATGAGCAATGCAGGAGAGGGGTTGGTTCCACCTCTGACATTAAGGTGTCTGCTTGTGCATGGGCTCACCAGGTGGGTGTTTACACAGCAAAACAAGCGCTGTATCCCGAGACCACCCCCTGCCTCCCCTCCCATCAGACAGTCCATAGTCCCCTTTGTGCCTCAGGGGCAGTCAGCTCTCAAGGGAGGCAAGGCAGGTGGCAAGAGATTCGAGGTCAAAAGTGTGATTCCTGGATGCTGCTGGGCTTTGGAGCAGGCACGAGGGCTTCAGGGCTGAGACATTCAGAGGCTTAGACCTTCAGATAATATCACGTCTTGAAGCTTCAGGGGTTAGACCTTCAGTGGTCACCAAGAGCGCAAGGAAAGGTTGAGGGAAGATGGCCTTAGTATGGCTAAGGGAAAATGCTCTCCCACCATGCAAAAAAGTGGGCAGTGGGTCTTTCCTTGCAGCAAGATCCATTCAATTTCAGATGTCTGGAAAGGCCTGAGGACTGTGAGATACACCCAGCTGCAAACCCTTCACCAGTGGGACCCCCGTGCAGTGAGCAATGCAACCAACAGCAGGACCTTGCCATCATTCCACCCTGCTCCCTGCTGTTTCCCAGCCCTAAATCCTTGCACTCCTGTCTCCTTCTCTTTTCTTCAAGTCCCAGAAGACCCTCCGTAAGTAAAATCCTCCCCTGACCACCATCACCTCCTTCTTTGCCATGCTGGGCTTCTGTAGAGATCAGTGCCACTGCGTCAGTCTCAGTGTCATCACAGACAGAAAGAAATAACCTTGTACCACATTTAGTGAGCATTTCCCAGAGGAAGCATCCTGACACCTGCAAACCCCAGAAACTTTGTGGCCTGCATCGATAAAACCCAAACAATTTACAACGGACAGAATTGAGTTACAATGGGGGTGGCCCCCAGCGACATTGCCTCAGCCCTCCCTGTTATTCCCCAGTCAGTTCATTATTATTAAAGTCACTACAATAAATACCAGAACAAAATTGACAGCGTTTGGCCACATATCTTAAAGCATTGTTCCACTCGTCCTTCAATCCGTGTATTTGCAGCCTTGGTTTCCGTCCTCATCAGTCATCAGAAGAGCCTTTAGGGACAAACCGTCTCACTATGTGACTAGCCAGGTAATAAAAGCCATGCAGAACTGCAGCTGTGGCATCGATGACAAGAGAGAAGGTGCCCCCAATTCCAGTGGCCATGTCTTTAAGGACAGAGGGAATGGCACAGATGGAGTGGTAAGGGAAAGCAGCGAGGTGAAGGACAAATCCCACTGGGATGCTCAGGATCCTGTAAGTGAGGGACACCACATCCTGAACAATTTGCAGGAAGCCCAGGAAGATGTTGATGACGACCCTCCCCACATCATAAGGGATGCTGATGAGCACCATGGTGATGGCTTTTAGGTAGGACATCAATCCACTCCACAGGCTGTAGAGTCCATCCAGAACTGTACCACAAACTCGCTTGACAACAAGCCACAGAAAATAAAACACAAATTTCACCAGCTCCACAAAGATGTAGATAAGGAGTTCCAGAAGTTTGATGAAAGGGGTAGCAATGATGCCAGCCACTTTTCTCACCCAGCCACTCTCTTTGGTCTCCTGGTTGTCTGTTGTTCCTGTTTGCTCTCCAGAGCGGATCTGACCGACAGCTTGCAATACTGCTTCTTTTTTCTCCTGGTTTTGTTTGTCTTCCCCACAGTTGCCCTTGAACAAGTGAACTCCTGCTAGAAGTTGCTTCTCCAGCTCTCCCACTGTGAGGTCCATCAGGCTGTTTTCATCATTAATTTTTTTCACTAGTCCCAGGGACCATCCCTCCGGAGCATCACAGCAGGCTGCCAGCCAGAGGCTCTCTGGTACTGACACCTTGCCTTTAACTCGGACACTGGAAGGAATTGCACCTGCAAGGAGATACAGATGATCCTTCTTGGAGCAGTGAGGGATCAGAGCTTGTTCCACTACCTTCTTGATGTCTCTGTGCCAGTTTTTGCTCAGAGCTGGGCTTAGAGGGACAGCGTTCGTGAGCGTGTAAGTGGCCATTTGGAAATCCTTCTCATTAAGCAAGCTGGGATTGAGTAGCCCTCTCTCATAGCCAGAGCCCACATAGTCTGAGGTCAGAGCTTGATTTGCACCAAGGTTGGCCACAGTGCCAATGATATCGGCTTCATGCACCATTTCATGCAAGTCATTTTCTGGATCATCTATCTGAAACAGTGGAAAGAAGAGTTATTGGATGCAATTCACCCTTCTACAAAGCAATGTTATATAAAAAGGGCCTTGAAGTAGCATTTTCATTATGACTGCTACTACATGCCATACCTTGGATTATATCCTGCAGTCCCTATTTACTTTCCTTGCAGTGCTTCAAAGGAGTGTATTCTCTGTTTAGCGTCCCCGCCAAACACACTGGTTTAGGCTGCAAAGGATACTTGCAGCTCTCCAGTCTGGTCCACAGCACAGCACAGCCTCCAGAATCTCACCCACCACCCTGCATCAAGCCTCTAAGTGCTGCTTTTTTCTAGAGAGATTTGAACAGATGGCTTGACTCAGGACAGTGTTCTCACCTCCTATGATGGTAGTACCTGCAGTTCATTAAGAACCTACCTGGCACCTTAATTTAGTCCCTCTAAACTATCAAATCCAAGCCATGGGGAAAAAAGAACAACCCATGGTATGTATACAAGGTGTCTAGAAAAGGCATTTACCTCTCACCACTTACTGTGTAAGAAGCCAGAATGAAGCCAGGCACCATGTCAGGTGACCTGAACTTCCCTCCCTTGAACAAGAGACACAATAGTGAGCTCCTAGTCATTACTAGCCTGAGCCTCCTGTCATTAATAGTCTGAACCTCAACCTTAATGACTGCACAGCTTCTGGCATAACATGGTCCCACAGTCCTGAATGGAATCTATGCTACCTGCTTGTGTCTGGAGTGCAGTGGAACCAGAGGTAGCAATTACTGCAGCGGGAATTTGTCCTGGAGTCATGCAGGAGGGGAGGGGGGGAGGCAGTAATGAGCAGTGGGAGGAGAAGCACTAAATGTCAGGGTGTGTTCAGGTCTTTCTCAGGTGGCTGCAGCTCTGTCTGCTCCATAGTCACTCCTATTGACACAGCCTGCAGCCACTCCAGAGGGCTCTGCCAGATTGTCATTTTCTTCCCCAAGTTAGAGGGTGAACATGTCGGTAAACACTCGAGGGTGGCAGACTATGTCCAGCCGTCACTGCCTCCTGTAGTCTCTGTTTCAGAGGCCGTGGCACTCAGCTCCCAGCTCTGTGCTGGCCCAGTTAAACCTGCTGCCTTTGCCCCTGGCCTATAAACTGTTTACTGCACTATCTAATATGTACTTTGGAGACATCTATGGCAGTCAGTTCATAGTCTACCTTGAATCACTGCCCAGCCATTCCCTGTCCCTTGGTCATCCTGCAGTGCACTTGGACAGACATCCAACTACGTCCATGCAATCTTACACAGAGTTTGCATCCTCTTAGTGCAGCATCACTGCATTGGCTCTGCATGAACCTGTGCTGAAGTCAGGGTCAAAGGGCCAGTGCCAGCAGCTGTCCATCCACCCTCACCTGGGAACTGAGCTCTGACTGGCCTCCTGCCTCAGCCAAACCCCTGCAGTCAAGGCACAGGGCTCCCTCTGCACCAAACCTGGTCACAGTGCCAAGACTGGTCTTTGCAGAGGGCTGCATTGCCTCCACCTCTAGCTAAGGGGGCTTATTGCTCTTCATTTTCAAGCATCTGATGCTTATGGCTTCAAGACTGGAAGGATCACAGTGAGTTCCATGTGCTGATGCACAAGTCATAGCTTTTTCTAAATGCACCACTTAAAAAAGATTTATTCTGCACTACTACTGACTTATTCTGCTCTTCTTGCTCAGACACCCCGAACTCACAAGCTGCAGCAGGCTGATGAGGCTGGACATTTTGCATTCCATGAAATCACTGTCTCCTCCTTCCTACCTCCACTCCCTCATACTCCCATTCTGGGAGATGATGGCGTGACAATGGGACAAGGGATGCACCTAGTGTGCTTAATTTCACAGGTGAGGGGGAGAGGGCACAGGTGTGAGGCTGTGCCCAGGAACTGCCCTCAATGCTGTGACCCTTTGGTGCTTTACACCCTCACAGAGATACTTATCCCATCTCACTCCCATGACAAGTGCTGCCATACAACAAGGACACATAGACCCAAGATGGATCAGCTCTGCCTCCTGGCAGAGATTCCCAGTCTACATGAAGTAGATGGTATAAACTTAATTGTTCATTCCTTATGAGCTGCTGCATAAAAACCTTGAGGTGTCTATCAAGAAAATATGTCCTGGTTACCTGTCCAGCTGCAAGGCTTTTGCACATGCCATTGGGATTATTTAGGTGCAATTTAAAAAAAAAAAAAAAGATAAAAATGCAGCTGTGTGCTGTTCATGTGTAAGGCTCTGACATCACCTAGTTATGCTTATAATAACTCATATTATGGTTTGTAATAACTCATGCATAACTGAGGTTTACATGCCTCCTTCAGCTCAGCCCCAAGGCAAGCTGTCTCCAGCACTGCATCTAATCTGCATTGCAAGCTGCCTTTCCTCACTGCTTCAAAAAGCTTTTGGCTTGTGTCACCCCAAAGCATATCTGTGTTCAAGGAGTCAGCCATGAAGTCACTTGTCCAAATAACCTGGAACAGCTCAGGGTAAGATCCAAGTAGACAGGTAAATGCCTCATTCGTAGAATGGAGATTAAAAATAAACCATGCACCTGAACACCTGTATGGATGTTAGCACATAACAATACTGATGCGTGTCATTAAGTGGGGGGTGCAGTTTCACAAATGGGGCAGAGGCAGAGGGGGATTAAAAGTATGGCAACACACAGTTATTAGGACAGGCACCTTCCACTGAGTTTGGTCATTTAACAAGACAGGACAACGCCACCTCCCACCTTCCCCACCCTCATACCTAGGATCCCAAGTGTTCAGCATTCCACTCCCCTTGCTACTGCCTCAGGCACGCTTACACCTGTGATTGCAGTGGAAATATTTCATCCAAACCTAGTGTGGGATTCGTTTCTCAGGGAGGAGGCACAGTGCATCTTACACCAAGGTTTCTGTAGAAGGGCATGACTCTAGAAGCAGCTGTACCTGAGTGACTCTAGAAATACCTGTGTCTCTTGACTCTACCAAGAGAGATGGCAAGAGCAGCTCAGAGGTAGCTGTACTATAGCTGCACAGTCCCACCTTGGTCATCTGCCTGGTAGTTGCATCAACCAAAGGAAAACACAAGGTGATTCATCCAGCCCCTCATACACTAGGATGGAAAAAGCAGAGTTTTCCATGTCTCTCTAAGCTACAGAAAGAAACAAACACAGACGTTTTCAGACAACCAAACGAGATGAGATGAAAGACACATAAGTGACTTGCTCTCAACCCCTAGGAAATCTTCAGCAGAGCAGGTTTTCAGACCTGCCTGGCGGAGTCCCATCAGTACCCTACTCATCAGCCTACCCTTCCAGCTCTCTAATTTGTCACTAATTGCTGAATTAATTCTCTGTTTCCAGCTGCCAACTGGTAGTGCGTGGCACTGACATTCCTCACACTTCTCACCCAATTACTGCCTCTGTGCTGCATTTGGCATTTCTTTCTCAAGCAAGCATTCCTGAGGAGGTAGGCATGCAGAGAGTGAGCGCCCTCACCACTTACATCATTATCCCAAAAAAAGCACATGGACAAGCCTGAGGCCCTCGCCAGAGTGCTGAGTGTGTTTTTATAGTGATTTCTTTCTGTTTGCTGTGTTTCTGCATCTCCATGTGCATACACATGCCACTGTGCAGCTGAGCCAGCTCATATCCGGCTATCCCTGTCTTGGCAAGGAAAGTACCTAGAAAATTGGCAATATAACCTCATTGGGCTATGCTGCAGAGAAGGTGTTGCTAAGGGTTCCCTTCAGCAGCCATCTGACCTAGCCTTGACAGAACATACATAATGGGTTTGAAAGCTCTTCCCCGCCTTCTCATCCCAGATTCAGTGTGGCAGTGTCTGAGAGAGGTGTATGTACTTATTTCTTGAGTTATATGAATTTTTCATAGTCCTGATTTCTTCCCCTTACAGTTTCTTCTGAAGACTTTTTTCCTAGTACGTTTCTGTCTCAGATGGAGGTTCCTGCAGTGGACTCCTATCTCCGAGACAGCTGCATTTCAGCAATGGGTGAAGGGGACCTCTTAGTGTCAATCAAGAATGTAAACCAGCAGGGATGTTCTGGAGAAGCCAGAGCAACTAAAAGCAGCACCTGGCCAATTATTTCTGAGGCAGGAGTAGGTTTTCATGGCAGATACACAAGATTTGCAGCTCTAGAGTGCTGGCAGGAACAAAGACAAAGTGATGGGTGAAGATGGAGGGAGCAGGGAGGGCAGAGAACACAGATGGAGGGAGGTTCAGGAGAACCGAAGTTGATGTGGACAGGCTGCCCACGGCTCCATGGCAGGAACAGCTTTTGAGCCTGTCTGGGCAGGTCTGGAGAGTCAGACCACAAGGAGCAGGAGGAAGTACAGGGGGGCTAGAGGTGCTGAAAGGTGTCAGTGGCCAAGGCAAGTGAGGAAGGATCTCATCTCACCATCTTTACCTCTCTGCCTTCATGGTATTGACCAAAAATCCTTGCTTACCTAAGGTTCTTTTTGTGCTTTAAAAATTCATAACCCTTCTTTAACTCAATAATGGTAGAGTCTGCAAAACACTTCCCTCTTTTAAAAGGGCAATGAGACACCTCCCACAGCTGCCTGTGAAGTGGAAGGAGAGCAAATCAAAAGGCCCTTGGGAACTCCTGCAACTCAAAACCCAGCCCAGAGAGCAGGGAGACAGTCCAAGGTGAAGACAGGGGTGTAGGATCTCCTGTCTTCACTGCCTGTGGCCTTAGCATCTTATCATCCCGCATGAGGAAAACATGCACAGCAGACACTCTCCTGGTAAGGGGGGAGAGCTTTGATTCTGGCGACATCCAGCACCTGAGGGCTGCGCTCCCAACACGCTGCTCTGACACTGCTGCCATTCCTGTCCTGACAAAGCACCCTTGCACACTGACAAATCTTTCTGAGCTCAACAGATGGGGTACCTTGATGTTTGCTAAAAAATTCCTCATGATAAAAAATATGAAAAATTTGAAACACAGAAAAGAAAAAAAAAAAGGAGCAGTAAAGAGTATATGTTCTCTTAGGGCACCAGCAATTTTTTAAGGATTTCCTTCAAACTTAACAGCCTGAAGGCCTTGCTTAAACATGCCAAGTGTCAGAGGAGACAAAAACCACTGAGGCTCCAGCGAAATTCATTTTATACTGCATACTTCTGACCTGCCTGAAACCTGCACGCTCCAGGACACAGCGACTCATTTCCCTACCAGTCTGCAACACAGGGAGACACCAAAAAGCTGCAGCATCAACTTGGTAAACCACAAATGGATGCTTTATCTCTGCTCAGTGAAGCTAAAGAACTCCTATCAACACTGCGATCACACTGGCAACAGAACAAACTTCAACTTGACACTGCGATGTTTAACCCACGGGCAGTGCTCCCTGCCCCCGAATACTGGCTGGACAGGACAGACACTTCAGCTGGTGTCAGAGAGGATTTTCCTCTCCCCTGCCATTGCAGCAGCCTCCCAGTTTTCATTATAAGTTCCCTGGGACAAGGAACTATTTGTTTGCTCAGTTCCAAGCACAAAAATAAGTTTTGTTCATGTTAAATTCATACTAAGAGAAGCTCAACAAGCAGAGTTCCTGCCTCCTTCGCAGAATCCTAGCCCCAGTTTCACCCCAGAGGAAAGGTTCACCAGGAACACTTGCTTTACAGCAAAGGAAAAGCTGACTTACCTGCGGTTCAACCAGCCAGTTCTCCTCCTCGCTTTGGGCTGGCTTTGTAAACTTAAAAGCTGAATAAAGAGGGATTTTGTCCTTAGTACTGTAGAGGGTTGCAAAGCGTGGCTCTTTGTTGTACTGCTGACAGATTTTCACATGGAACGGCTCTGTAAATCCTTCGGGAGGGACTTGTCCAGGGAAGAACACGTTACACTCTGCAAAACCAGTTTCATCCTCTCTAACAACTCTGCCCTGGGAAAAGCCTGGGAAAACTGAGATGCAAAGCAAAAATACAATTGACGTCTTCATGGTCCACTCCCTGGAGCTGCGGGAAGCTCCGTCTGCCTCCGCTTGGTACAAGGGACCTACGCTCTGAGTCCATGCAGCAGCGAAGCCAGAAAACGTCTGGAATTCGGGTGTAGCGTGCGAGGGAGATGAAACCCGAAACCCGAGCGGGTGCCTTGGGGGAAGGCAGCGCGCTCGGCGGGCAGCGCGTTGTGAAACCGGCCGGCTCGAGGGTGCGCTGGCACACGCTGCGCACCGCAACTGCCCGCGGAGGGGATGCCGGGCAGCCGGGGGCATCGGGCTCCGGGGGAAGAGCAGCAGGAGCAGCAGGAGGAGGAGGAAGAGGAGGAGGAGGAGGGAAGCCTGTGGCACTGCAGGGGCTGGAGCTCAGCGGCACCGGCTGTCCAGGCTGGGGCTCAGTGCCGGCGGGGGTGTGGTGTGCTGCATTGCAGCAGTCCCCGGCAGGAATTTTGGCTGACACAGGCAGAAATGTTCCTCGGGCTGTCAAGGGGGATACTGCAAAGTCAGATTCCCCACGCCGAAGAAGGTATTAGTTGCCCTCTCCAGCTGCAAGCCTGGACAAAGGAGGGGGAGAGGAAGAAGAGAGGTGGCAGACATTAGAGCTGCTGGGAGCCCACTCTTCCCCTTTTTGGGGTGGCTGTCATCACTACCGCTGCCAGCCACATGCTGCTTAGATGTGTCGGAAAGGCATTCACCTCCCATCTCTCCTGGCACTGTATTGGGCATTCAAAACCCTCCCGTATCACCTCATTGTGGCAGACTCTCCCTCAAATGAGATTAAAACTGATGAAGGCCCTCGGATTACATACCCCTAATCAGCATCCTCCTCTAAACATTTTGACCAAACCTGTAGAACTGGCAAAAAAGGGGAATGAAACTGCTCCTCTGAGTTTATGTTCAGCAGAGAAACCATCTTCCCAGCGACCGGCTGCCTATGATACCTTGGCTACTGCCAGGTAAAAGGCTGTATTCCTTCAGTGACTGGGAAAATTGATGTTTTCAGAATAGTGGGAATGGAAAGGAGATTACAGGGCAATTCCTGACACTCAAGAAAATGGCATTTTTCTACTCATGAAGTGAAATGTGGACAGCTGTGTTGCTAACAACTTAAAAAATCCTGGGTGCCGATAGGGCTTAAGTTCCTTTTATAATGTGTTTTCCAAGCATAAACTTCAAGTGCTACCATCCCACAAGCGCTCTGCAGACAAGGTAGGAGTAGTCCATATTACAAATGATGAAATGGGACAGCTTGAAGGGCTTGCCCAAGGTCAGAGAAGAAGCCTGTAAAAGGATAAAAATAGACTGCACTCTGAGACTGTAAGTCCTCTACTCAGGGATGACTTTTGGAAGTATCAAGACAAGGAAATACGTCAGCACCTCTTGGTGTGGTGATATCACCTGAGGAGACAGAAGCAGGCTGGACAGGATGGGGAACAGCCGGAAATGTAGTAAGTGGCTTGGTTCTGGTCCAGGCAGATGACTGGTCACCCAACCCTGATAGAAAGAGTTAGTCATGTTCAGAAAAGATGATGGAAAGCACAGACACAAAATTTTATTTTCCTGGATGTAAAAAGGCTCCTGGAAAATCAAGAACTGGAGTTAAACTTTAGCTGTTAGGTGGTTTTCTGATCCCAGACTTGCAATTACCTGGGCAGCAGAAGAAAATATTTTCAGAGTTGGTCAGAGGTTTCAACGACTCAGTGCTGCAGTAGCTTATCTGCTATCAGCTGCTTTTATGGGCACAACAGGGAGTGATGCCTATAGGCAGTCATAGGCAATGATGCCTATAGGGACTGATGCCAAAAGGAGTATTAAGATCAGACCCAAAACAGCCCTAAGGCTGTTCATCTGAGCAGAAGGGCTCGGCAAAATACACATTGGGTTGGCAGTGGGCAGTGTCAGCTGGTGGTGGCAGTATGAGCTGGTGGATGCAGTGAAGCCTCACGGGAGCTGAGCCTGCCTCCTCCAAACCCACTGAGGGGTGAGAGTGCAACAAGCTGAGCAGTGCCAGTGGCGCAGGCAAGGACCCAGTGTTTGAAGTGATGGAGCCCAGGGAAGATACACAGAGGCAGGTGGTGTGGTCAAAGGGACATGTGAGAAAAGCAATCACAGAATCAGAATATTCTCAGTGGGAAACCACCCACAAGGAACATTGAGTACAACCCTTTGCCCTGCACAGGACACCCCAAGAGTCACACCATGTGCCTGAGAGCGTTGTCCAAATGCTTCTTGAACTCTGTCAGGTTTGGTGCTCGGACCACTGCCATGGGGACCCCGTTCCCAACCACCCTCTGGGTGAAGAACTTTTTCCTAATATCCAACCTAAGTGCCCCCTGACACAACTTCAGGCCATTCCCTCAGGTCTTGTCACTGGTCACTCAGAGAAGAGAATGTTGCCTGCGCCTCCTCTTCACCTTGTGAGGAAGCTGATCTCTAAGTGGCAGGCAGGGGTGTGTAGGAGACAGGAGAGTCTGTAGGGAACAGACTCTATGGACACAGAATTTGCAAGTCATAACAGAGATAAAGTGTGTTGGGGAAAATAAGGACCAAGAGATTGGAGAGAAGGAAGGGCAAGGAAAGAGGTAAAGATCCAAAGAATGGTGTTGATCAGGAGGAAAAGGAGGATATTGCTCGAAAATTAGAGTTGAGAAGGATTTGCATTCCTGAAAAACTAGGGGAACTAACAAAAGGTTAAGGAAGAAAACAAATGGAAAGAGGTGTGAGAAAATGCAGGAGGAGGATTGTGATAGGTCAAGTGAGACAATGAAAGCATTTTGAGAAAAGTCACGTGTGATAAGAAAATAAGGAGAAAACATTAGGAGAAAGATGGGAAAAAGAGAATGAAAGGATGTTTTCATCCGTTTTCAATGTCCTGACATGGACGACCAATCTTCCTCTTCCTCAAGGGTCTCAAGCACCAAGGCCAATGTGTCAATGAAAATAATACCTCCCTGCAAAACAAACCTGAAAAGCCGGCCAGCATCCAAACCCTTTAGCCACTAAGAAGCTGCCAGGCTTGTCTGCCTGCTTTCCCACACTGCTTCTCCAGTCCTGTCTCTGTTCACATGGCTGACACTGGATTTTCTACAAATAGAAGATCTATCTCCTCACATGCCTGACCCCTCTACTCTAGTCTTTCAAAACATTCTTTACTCCAAATATTTTTCTGGGCTGGATCTCCTACTATGATCTCTGGGAGAGACTCCAGTGCTGTATGTGACTCTCCCTTTCTTCTGAGAAGGAAAAAGAACGTGTCTCCAAGGGCAAGCAGTCTCACTGGAGAGACACCATTTTATTCAGTAGACATACCAAGATTTGGCTTGGATCACAACAATGCCAGCAGACATGCCATAGCATGCCAGAGAGAACATCTGTCTCCTCACTGTCTCATGGGGAAACAGACTCTTTTTAAAATTAGTTTAAAAACTTGGTCTGGGAAAGGCGCCCAGTGCTGAGCTAGAGAGAAAAGCAAGAGCGAAACAATTTTCCTATTATAACTAAGACATTCGAGGGCTAAAGGAAGGGGTGGGCAGAAGGACAATAAACTCTTTAAGGAAGAGTTTAGAGACACTTTGTTGGGATTTTGATTCCCACCTTAAACCACGTCTTGATGCCAATCTCTGCTGCCTTTTGTCTTCACACCCTCCCCACAGTGTCCCTGGTGCTGGTGAGCAATGGCCTTCAACTGACTGTGCTGCTTTGTTGCTCACCTCTGCCATGATGCTCGCAAGCAAGGGTGGGCCAGTGAGAGGCCTCAGACTGCCTCAGACTGCCAAGGATGCTGATCTGGCAACACTGTTAGGACAGGGACGTATTCTGGTTTTGCACAAAAACTTGCACACTGGGAGTCTGACAGGGATGTTGTAGACCCTGAAGTAAAAATATATTGCAGAAATACTGAATAACATTAATAAAATTCAAAGGCTACATCATTTAGTACTTTATCACAGTCTTCAGACTAGAGAGATTTCTGTTAATCTTCAGGCTGCTTGAAACAAGAACAATGACAATCCCATGCTAGACAGCAGAACTAGGATAGATTTAGATTAGCGATAAAAGGCAATGTTTTCAATAGTGCAAATGATTAACTGTCAAAATGAGTTATTTAGAGATGTGCTGAAAGCTCCAATACTTTTATTCTTTAAATTAGGAGATGCTTTCTAACACAATAACAACTACAATAAAAGAGTGGATGTGTCAACTGTAATGGCCTTTATTTTACAGATTGTCAGTTGGTCAGAGCCACAACAGTTCTTACACCCCTTAAATTTGCTTTGGACAGGAAAGTTACCCACTTAAATGCTTTTTTTCTTGGTATTAACAGTGATTTTTTCTATTTTTTGATTTATTTTTTCAAAAGTCTGGTGCAATACAGTCAATGTTGAGAGCTCACCGTGCTACATGCTACCTGAAAACAAGGTGTGAGACAGTTTCTGACAATCTGCATTAACAGAAGACTGATGGGTGGGAACAAAATTAGAGGTACAGACTTGTTAGGCTTGCATCATCTCAGAAAAGGGAAGGAGAAAGCCATAATTCTTGAGAAAGCTAAACCTGCTGCCAGGATCCAGAAGCTTTAATCAAGAGGCAAGATAGTAGCCACACCCAGGACTGTCTCCAGTAATACCGCTCTGTTTTGGAACCAAGGAGCGGGAGGAGGAGTGAGATGTTCTGCCTTAAAGGTTTGGCCAGACCTGATATGTGGAGGTGAGGTTCTGGCTGTTCCCCAGTTCCAATGTTCTTTGTGCCACTTGGATTGGCAGTGAAGATGCCCATATGGAGCCCACTCATCCCAAAGGCCAAAGCAGAGAGGCAGGCATTTCAAGAGTGTGACTTGTGTCATCCTGCATGTCCAGGAGAGGATGAGATGGCATCTTCCAGATGGCCTCTGTCTCTGTAAAGCAAGCCCAGGATGTCCACAGCTGGTCGGACAAACCTCAGGCAGGATCTAACATACTCCTGCCACCACAGGAATTTAGCCCATGAAAAAATAAAATGTGTTGTCTGTGTGAGAGAAGAGTGAGCAGCTGTTGCTCCATTCTCATTTCGGGCCTTGGCCTTACTACTGAAATACATATTGCAACTGCTGCTAGGTGTAAACGTAATGTCATATTTTACACATATGTTGCTTCTTGGCCAGTACTGCCTGGGGAAAGATTCATGTGTGAAAAACATAGTCACCAGTCCTGGGATCCTGTCACTGCTGTGAGTACAGGGCTCAGATTAGAGTTCACAGAATAGCACTGGTGCATGACAACCAGGACAAGGTATTTCCTCTAAAATACAAAAACAGCAGTGCTTTTAGTCACACTGACAGCAGGGTGGAAGGAAGTACTGGCCTCAGATTAAAGCTCTAAACAAACAGGTGGCTGTTGGGACTACAGGTTAAATTACAAGTGCAAAATCTAAAGCCTCTGAAGAGCAGACCTGGGAGCCTCCTCAGAAGAGTCAGGCTTTGCAGTGTCTGCTGGGAACTGCTGTGTAACTGCTGACTTGATTGTCTTGGGACATGGTATTAACTTGTCTGTGTAATATTTGTCATGTACTGGGATGAGGAGCAGCCAGTCCATAAACACATGGTTCATCAGGTGATATTCAGGGTGCACTACTCCTCAGTGCTGTAGAGTCTCATGTCAAGATCTCCTTCCATGCAGTAAAACTCAGGATCTCCGGACAGGTGTTACAGGTCACCAGAGGATGCAACAGAACAGTACTCATGAAAGCCAATACATTACACAGGGACCCTCTTAAGGGACACGGTCACTATGACACAGTATATGGCTTTGGCACTGCCTTTTAAAGGAAATTGAAAGCATGCATATCCTTAAGGTCTGTAGCCATGAATCTCTTGTCTGTAGGCACTGAAGAAAAGGCAAGTTTGTCTTTCTCTCTTAAGTTCAGTATCAGTACCTAGGAGACAGAGGGTTCAGTCTTATGTCCATCAGGAGGCATGAGATGTTTAGGCTCACTCATGTAAGAGCCAGTGACAGGAATCACTGTCCTGCTGCCCTATGCTGCTGCTGTTGAACTTTGCACAAATAGTCACCTATTCACAGACTCAGAGGGTGAATCACCTTCTGTCCTTTAGTTCTGTAGTGAAAGCACAAAAGCAAGAGTCTTGCAGCCCAGCCTGGACCATTCTGCTTACAGTCCCTCTGAGCAGCAGCCCCTGTGCCTGTGCCATGACACAGTGCTCTCAATCACCTCCGTGCTGCACCCAAATGAACCAGAACTCCCTTGAAAGCACCCCAGCCTTCTAACCTCCCTCCAGCCCAAGCCAGTGCATAACATCTCCATGAGTTTCTAACTGAACATCCTTACACCTGATGGGAAGTGCTTTGAAACCTCCCAAGCACAAACTACAGAGCTCTAGCTGGTAAAGAGTGCAGGAGTTGGAGCTGTTAGAGTAGGCAGTCTCCAGCACAATGAAAACTTGAAGGGGAGAGAGATGTAAACAGTGCAGAAAGCACATTCATCACACGCCAAACATTCCTGTGCAAGCCCTGCCCACACAGGCAGCAGCTCTATTGGTCTTTCCTCCACAGCTGCGCCCTGAACTGCTGTGCTGTGGTGGGTGAGACTCCTCACCAGTGGGATGCATCACCTTGCACAGGACCAAGGCTACTCCCTCTATTTCCGCTTAAAATCTTACCTTCAAGGTAACAAAGTTATAGAAGCACAGTAAGTTAGTATGGATAGAAGCAATGAGGTCAAGCCGCTCAATGTGCATGTTTTTGCAGGGACAGACGTGAGATGTGGCTGCCTGCACCATGCTCGTGGCAGGCAACTGGCCAAGGAGAACAGGAAAAGGGAGGGGAATGTGAAGCTTGGTTTCAGTTGCTAATCTTCAGCAGCAATGATACAGAAACAGGCAGGGTCTTGCCAAGATGAGGCACGTCTGCAGAGACATTTGCAGCACACACGCCTTCTTGATGTGCCTCGAGTCTTGAGGGGAGCAAGCAATGCCCTGTTCAAAAAGCCTCCTGCTTCTGCAGGTAGGGCTTTGCTTATACCCACTGTAAACTTCCATGTTCAGCTGAAGGAACTGGCCATCACGAATCCTGAACCAGCCAATTCTGATAATCAGGTTTTGATACTCCTAACCAGCACTACCCACTGAAATTTCAGCTGAACACCTCCTGCCCCTCTGCACAAATCCCAAAACAGAGAAGGGAACCCAGGAAGGGAACAAATTTTGCCAGGCTCATCTCATCCATGAAGGGCTTCAGTCAGGGTTACTGATCTTGTAGAAGCCTGCTTTATCTTCAGTCTGAGTCCCACAGCAGGACTCAGTTTACAAGTCTACCTCAAATAGAGGTGATGGTTCTGATGGTAAAATTACATATCAAAGCCCTCTGTAATAAAAGAAATCAAATTTCATCGCCTGCTCTTACATGGGACATTGCAACTACAGGTGAGAGAGCAAAAGCCTTTGGTCCGTTATTTGTGGTTTTATAAAGAGGAAAATCCACAAGACTTGGGGAGAGGGGATCACTTTGTCAAGGTCCCCTGGCTAGTGGCAGTGCCAAGAAGAGCAGTTTCCTGAGTGCCAGCCCTCTGCACTGACACAGTTCTATATAAGCAAAAGGCTCCCTTGATGCCTCAGCAGCGAAAATACTGTGAATTTGCAATCAAGAGCTAAAAGAAAAACAACCTGGCTGATCTCACTTGTGGGTCAAGAGTTCATTGTTTTCCAAGCTGTTGTTCTTTGTTTCTGTCTGAATCAGAGTAAACTCGCTTCTGCCCACATCTGAAAGAAACAATGTAAGTGGTTAAAACTCTTCCAAAGCCAGAGCTGCCTCACTACTTGGCGATCCCTTTGTACACTGTGCTAGTTCAATAACTAAAGGATATCTGAGGTTATCACAGTGGTTAAGAGAACTCATTGCTGGCTGATACCACTAGAATCCTCTTAGGTAAGAAAGCATGTTACATTCATGTGGCATCTTGGAGGTACTGGAACTTGATCCTATGGCTGACCTTTTCAATGAGTTTGAGGACTGCCCTGCTGAGATGTTCCTGGAAAGAAACCTGAATTGTGTTTTAACTTGGCCAGGATGAGATATAGCTGTTTTACTCTTCTTATAAACTCTTCCTTTTACTCCTGGTTTGGAGACTTGAGATAAATTAGAAGATTCTGTGCTTTCACACTGGCTCCTCTATTCCTTACAGCCTTGTTTATGAAAAGTACTTAGCTGCATCTTGAAGCTTTCAGGAACTGAAATGCTAAATCCAGAAGGGTCACATCTAACTTCATCTCATCTTTGAAACAAAATTATTGATTGAACAAATATTGATAAAGAACTAAATCAGAAAAAAAGTTACAGAGCAATATGGGTATGAGCTCTTCTGTTATTGCTAAGTCACATCTGCAGCTGGCTCTTACAGGGAGGAGTGTGTCTCCACTCCACCCTGCCTGACGACCTCACTTATGGAAAGCTTCACTGATTTCTTTCTTTCTTCCACATCTACACAGAGAAGATGGAGGGAAAGTGAGCAGGTCCAAAGCTAGAGCCACTGTGGTGTGTGAAGAGCCAGCCCGTAACACCTGTTTTTCAGAATCTGGGTGCTGTGCTACTGAGACTCCTCCCAGCCAGACTGAGTCACCATCAGCCAGCACTAAAGAAAGGATAAAATTAGCTTGGCTATTAGAAATGTTTGGCTAATAAATAAAACAGTAGGACAGTTTTGCTTAACAGTGGATGCAACCATAGACAGAGGTATGTTCTGGCTGCTTGCCTGGATGTAAATACTGCATGGCTAAAATTATTTGCTTTGTCCTAGCTCAAAAAAAAAAAAAAATTCAGTAGAAACAAGAGAGCTGCCATGGAGCTGAGCTTGCATCCAAAGCTGTGAGTCCAGGAAGTGTTAGCTGTGTGTGTCTTGGGGCACCACTCCTTTCTCGAGCACCCTACCTCCCCAAGTCCCTGAGTGCTTTCTGGTTGACATCACGTTGAAAAAGCACTAGGATCTCAGCGGAAAGCTGTGCTTGTGGGGAAGCAGACAGGGAAAGACACAATAAACAGCAGACATATCCAAAACCAGTATGTCAGACCTGCAGCACTGGTCCAGCTCGTTTAATGGCTGGCAAAGGAACCACAGTCTGTGGTGTCTGATGAATGTCATCACTGTCTTGGACAGGATCCAGGTTAGGTCCTCATCCTGTATCTTTCCTTGCAGGGAATTACTGCTGACTCCTCGGATTTTTCCCTGTGTGGTGAATAGGTCACAATGTCTCTCTGTTGCTGGAAAGCAGGAGTTCATAGCTGCTAAATCCACACAGAACTGGAGCACCAAAGACACAAAAAGAAACAGCAGCCCAGGGGATGGGATGGAGCATAGAAGCAGAAAATTGGAGAGATGGTGCAGTGGGAGGTGTCAGGGAAGAGGTTAAGGGCCAGGATGACTTCACGAGCAAAGAGAAGCAGCAGTAAAAGGTTTTTACTGTCCCACGGCAGCAGGGAAGGTGTGACGGACAAGATGGCCTCATCGGAAAGCAGCCCCTGCTGACTCACTGACTGAGTCACAGCCTTGCCCAGCCTCTGTTCTTTTTCCAATCAAGGAAGCAGCAACTTCCCATGAATTTCTTTTAAGGCTGCCATTTGGATGCTGAGCATTCCCGCACCAAGTTTCCACTCTTGAACAATCCCCTGTGCCCTTCCATGTCTGTTACCCAGCAGGAGGCACAATCCTTCAAAAGCACATGATGTCCTGAGGGAGGAAATGGTGCGGTGGCCTCTCCCAAGCAGACATGGGATTTTCTGCTGATCAGTCCATGCAAGCTGTGTCTCAGATGGCAAAAGACAGGCTCTCACAGGAAGGGAGGCAAGGGGAAAATTCAAGCTGGGAGATTTCCATTCTGGCACTGAACCTCTGCCCTGCTGGGCAAAATGCTCACCTTCACAGCACCACACTGCTTTGAAAGAGGGGATTGCACACCCTGCTGCTGTAGGGTGGGCAGACTGTGGCCTACAGTGGGAGACACAAAAACTCAGGAATGACAATTGGGCCTCAGCTAAATTCCTATCTGGATTCAGAAAAAAAATCAGTGAAAATCAACAAGTAACAGTAATGTTACAGATGCAGGAAAGGGGAACCAGATAGCAAAGAGTACACATGAGAAGATTTCACAAACAGAAAAATGACACAGGAAACAGAGAAAAATCTTTAGACTGGCAAGGCTAAAAGGGAATTTTTAAAGTCCATTAGGAACATAAGCAATCTTCATTACACTACAGGCCAAGAAGTAGATGAGAAAAACATTAACAAGGCTTCTAAGAAGCACAAGATTTTTATAAATGTTTTTGTTCTCTTTCAGGATGCAATGTCTTTTGGGATCTTGCCATAATCTCAAAGAATGACCAGCACTTAGGTGACACTAACACTCTAGAGCACTGGGATAACCAAAGAATGTTTGTCTCCTGGTGTGACCAACCAGCAAATATAAAATTGCACTGAGAATACACACAGATTTTGGGACAGTAACTAAGAGAGTATGCGAGTGACAGCAGCAAGGGATTTATTTTCAACACAGACTCCTTTAACACAGCCAAATATATTTATTAGTCTCAGTTCAAATACTACATGGAATTTTCTAATCTGGAAAACAACAACCCTGAGAAGGATTCAAGGGTCACCTTGGACATGTACCAGGACTCAAGCACCCAAGGTAGCGGTGTGGGTTAAAAAGGCCAGTGTGGTCCCCAGACAAATAACCATGTAGAAGGCTGGGGGAGGAAAGTGGTTATATCTCTCTAGTTCACACTGATGGAGCCGATGCTGGAACTGTTCTTATATTTTTGCAGTTTTTAAATTGATAGAGAGCAAGAAAAATCCCTCAAATAATTGATGGGAGGAAGGAAACAATCCTAAAACTAGAAGAGCCCAGGCTGCTTACTTTATCCAAAGGCAGTGGCAAGACTAGATTACAAAGTATACCTGGCAAGAAAACAGGCTTTTAAAATTACCACAGAAAGGCACAACAGGCACCTGTGGCTGGGAACAAAGCCAACTGAAATTAAAAATAAGGTGCAGTTTTAAACTGTGAGGATAATTAATGACTGGAGGAAATGATCAAGGGAAGTGGTGACTTCTCCTGCTTTTCATGTTTTCCATGCAGTACACAATTCCTTTCTATGAGTTGCTACAGCCAAATTTCTTGGCAAAGATTAGAGCAGCCATGGGAAGGGGGGAGACCTAGGGGTTTGTTATTGTCTGTTTTTTTACACTATCCAATAACATCTTAATGCATAATGTGTAATACAGGAATTCACAATTACCGCCTTTGCCATTGAACTAGAGTGGTGCTCCCTTCTACATCCATGCTCTTTTTTTTGATGGATCTTTAATCCCTTCCCTTATCTTTGGCCAATCAGCTTCAAAAATTTGGGGAGACTGTCCCTAAGTGGCAAAGAAGCCTAGAGCTGCCTGCCTCATGGGTCAATAATTCTCCACATGCAAGGTCAGCCCTGCTTGGGAAGGAGCTACAGGATGTGCCCCTGAAAGGCTGATGGCGATATCAATGAGTGAAGACATGCTCTAAGAACCATTACTGGATGAAAGCTCTCTGAGCACCTGAGCTGGGGAATAGATCTGTTAGGCCCCAGAGAGAGCATGATGCTAAACTTTTTAGTCCTAAACTAAGTCCAAACAAGTTCAAGATTGGGCAAAACTCTGTATGTTCAGAGGTCTTTAAACCCAAAAGCTGAGGACCCCTGAAGGTTAGGTGCCTCTGCAACAAGACTTTTGGGAATCTGGACTCAGGCACCTCCACACCACCAATATCCCTCTTCAGTGTTCAAGTCTTTTAAGGAAACCAAACCCTGGACTATAAAACACATCTGTAACTATTTGTACTTCACATTGATACATACAAGTCGGGGGAAGCGAAGCTCTTTGGTAAACAATTTTGGCCAAAGACACTAAGCCATTTCTTTACTATTTGAAGAATCTTCCAATCTTTTCAGAGCAGGGACTATGCTAGTTTTTAGCACACATAGAATGCTTGCCTTTTCCTCTAACACAACAGCGAAAGTCCCTTTGGTTCTTCAGGTCTTTAATCAAGACTTGATACCTTCTTCCAGATGGATATTACAGCTGAACAGTAGATACTGCATTCAGGATATGTTAGTTAGAAAAATACAGCATTCTGCTGCACCATGACAGTCAGATGAGCATAACAGCTCCTCCACAGATTTATAATCTAGAAATAATACCCACCATCACAGCATGATGCACCGATTTCAGGCTGCTATGATCTGTAGCCCAACAATACCAAATTCTCGAAGCCAGACTTTTCTGCAAGGTTTGCTCTTGTGTCTAAACTGCCCGTAGTGGAAGAAATCATAAACACAAGGTACAGATTGAGCCTTGCAGATGAGAAAATGTGGACACTTGGTTACTGACATGTGTAACTCTCAGAAAATGACACTTTTGTTACTGTTTACCCGACTTCAGAGTGAAGCTAAACATTTTTGACAAATAGCTTAAAATAATTGGTTTCTTTCTGTGCTAAAGGCCCGCTTCTTCCAAATGCTTTCTCCGATGGCTCGCTGCCCCAGAGGGTGCAATTCCCATCCCTGCTGCGTAGCATCCTCCCGGATGGCAATACCCGTGGGACCTCTGGTGGGCTCTCTTCTCCATTGCATGCTGGTTGCAGAGCACTCGGCAAAAACGCCTCCGTGTCAATTCGGAGATACGTCGAAAAGCCTTTTACTTCACATGCCTTCGCGTGGATTCGCAGAAGTTTGATAATAAAGTGCAATTACAGGGGACGATAAACACAAGGAAGGTGCTGCTTTTTAAGGGGGGGGATTTAACCCCCCGAGTGATGCTCGTCCATGCTTTAGCTTCTTTACAGCGACAGCAATGAATATAAAATCACAGAACGGGTGGTTGGGGCTGGAAGTGCCCCCAAGGCCCCCCCAGTGCCCCCCCGCCATGGGCAGGGACACCTCGCACCGTCCCAGGCCGCTCGGGGCCCGTCCAGCCCGGCCCGGAGCGCTCCGGGACGGGGCCCCCACCTGCCCTGGGCGGCTGTGCCAGCGCGGCCGCCTCACGGCCAGCGGCCTCCTCCCCGCACTCATCTAAACCCACCATATATATAAACATATACACCACGCAAAGGAGTTCCGTGTCAGTGGGGCACGGGCAGCGGCATGACCTGCTGCCGGGCAGCCAGCCTTCGGCCGGCGTCGCCAGTGCGNTGAAGAGGCTCCTCCAGGCCCCTCTGCAACCTCAGAGGTCGGCGCGATGGTTCCCCAGTGTTTCCGGGTCGAGTTTGGGTTCGTTCAGGCCAAGCTGAACGCAGGGGGACTTAGTGGTGTGAGGAGCGGCTGCGAGAGCTGGGGTTGTTTAGGCTGAAGAAGAGCAGGCTCACGGGGGGCCCTGACCCTGTCTGCACCTGCAAGGGGACTGCAGCCAGGTGGGGTCAGTCCTTCTCGCAGGTAACGAGTGACAGGACGAGAGGACACAGTCTTAAGCTGCACCAGCAGAGGTTTAGGTTGGACATTAGGAGGAATTCTTTCACGGGAAGGGTGATTAGACATTGGAACGGGCCTCTCGGAAAGGTGGTGGAGTCACTGTCCTTGGAGGTGCTTAAGGAAAGAGTGGACCTGGCACTGAGAGCCACGGTCTGCTTGGCGTGGTGGTGTTCGGTCAAAGGGTGGACTCCATGATCTTGGAGGTATTTTCCAACCTAACTGATTCTGTGACTTAAGAGAAGCAGGGATGCTTGCGAGACTATTTGTTAATGCATTGTGAAACTAATGCAGCCACACTGGATCTCGTTCTCTACCTGAATTCAGGGAACCCACCTGTTACATATAATTAGCACAGGTAAGTTAGGAGAGCAAGTGACTTTTTTGGATCGTGGGTCTGGCAGAGTCTGTGCCAAGACACAGCTAAAATGTCTCACAGATTCAGCTGACTTGCACAGCATCACTGAAGGGTGTGAGCCATCCTTGATTAACACGCAGAGCCTAGTTACTGTCTCACATCTTTTTAAAGGTGTTTCCTTCTGTTAATTTTGTTTTCTCAGTAGTAGCTCAGTGGCAGTAGCTGCGTTCTGCCTGGTGGGATGTTACTTTGAGCCACAAATTATACAGTAATTTTGACACTGAAGTTGTGTGCTTTTGTGTGCTCTCGTTAAGAGTAACCAAATATCAAATAATGTAAGTAGAGCATAAATATTTGTTTACAACAAAAGCATACAAAGCAATGTCATGGTTTTTTTCTTTGCTTTTTAATATTTTTAGTAGGTTCTCCTGTCACCCTTTAACACTCAGCTTTCTGGTTGGTAGGATTAGTGCCTTTATATATCTCTGCAGATCTCTGTGTCCTAAATATCTTTCGGTGGTGATTAATGGATGTGCATGTCTTGGTGAAGCAGGAAGGAGAATTGTTTCAGATGGAATATTCTACAATTCAGTGATCTTAAATCTACTGAGTTGGAAGGGACCCACAAGGATCATCGAGTCCAACTCCTGGCCCTGCACAGGACAGACCAAGAGTCACTCATCATGTACCTGTTGTCCAAAAGCTTCTTGAACTCTGTTGGGCTTGTTGCTGTGACCACTTCCCTGGGGAGCCTGTTTTAGTGTCCAGTCACCCTCTGGGTGAAGAATCTTTTCTTGATATCCAATGTAAACCTCCCCTGACACAGCTTCATGCTGTTCCCTTGGGTCCTGATGGTGCTGGCTGATAATGTAGAGTTTTCTGGCAGTGTTTAACCACCTCAAACTCTTGGCTGGCACAGTGGTTTGGGATCACAGGGTCTCTGTGTCCTCTCTGGCGGCACCGAACACAGTGTGTGCTGACAGAGTGTCTACCTGGGTGAGATTGGTTGGAGTCTGTTTCACTCCTTTGACACAGAGTAATTCATTATAGCAATTTTGGGCATCAGCGAGTTTGGTTTTTAGGACATACTGGCAATACCTGAGTTCCTGCAGTTTCTCAGGGAGAGCTGGTGACAACTTCTCCATTTCTCCAAGCTTTTTTACTTGCACTTTGTTTAGGTAAAGGTGAAGTGTTAGCCTTGTGCCACCAGGAAAACATTGGTCCCAGCCCTTCAGAAGGTGCTACTGGCCAACTGGAGCTCTGCACAAGTCGGTCCCAAGGGACTGTGCCACAGCACTGGGGACAGGGTTGTGCCTGCGCTGGAGAATGGAGCAGGGCTGTGGCAAGGGCTGGAGCACCCAGATGATCTACATCAGTATTTAATGACCAGCACTATCCTGGGCAGGCTATGGTACGTGTCTGCCAGCATTTCTGGTGGTGGTACCTAGATATTGTTTGTGAAGTAATGGAAGGATCATTCGCTGCAGGCAGTCATTTTTGACTGCAATTTTTCAGGAGGAGAAAGAGTTTAGTTGCAAGACTGAGCTGCTTGCTTTAAGGATTGGAGACCAGCTCCTGGCTGGTTTTATTTACTTCACAAAGGGAGCTTCATATTCTTGTTAGAATCCATGTATAGTCTTTCAAGCATGCTGGAAAAGACTTTATTTTGAAAATCTGAATAAATTCTGTTCAATAAAAAACTCCTTAAACTTCAAGGATCATCAGCTGAGTGATAGCTGATGTTCTGTGGTGGAACTTGTCACTGCTTCTACAGTTCCAGGAGCAAAGTAGCTTCTGGTGAGTGCCTTTCACTGCACATTGTAGTAATGACTCTTTTTATCCCTTGATTCTGTAGGAGTTAAAATGACGACAGCAGCAAGACCAACGTTTGAACCTGCAAGAGGAGGGAGAGGAAAAGGTGAAGGAGACTTAAGCCAGCTATCCAAACAATATTCCAGCAGAGATCTTCCTTCTCATACTAAAATCAAATACAGGTCAGTATTAGGTTTTTGGATCTGGGAAAGATCTTTTTTGTTATGAGTAGTACTCTGAAATTTTCATGGTAGGTGTTGATGTGCTCAACAATGAACAGGGTCCAGAGCTTGTGCAGCAATGCTGAACAAGTGGGCTGAAAGTGTAAGTGTCAGAAGCAGACCTAGGAGATCAAATGCAGTGCAGGTCATTGGACAGGTTTAGTGCTATTTGTTACTGCTTATGAGCGTGAATCATCAGAAGGAAAATACAAGCGTTGGAGACCAAGCATTTTGTGCAGTGGAGTGGAAAGGAAGTTGTCACTGGGACTGAGCCATGGAGAGTGCTGTCACTTGCAGAGCAAGATGGAAGGAAAGAAGCAAAGTTGAGCATGTCTTAAAAGCAGGAAAACCACATCATATTTTTATTGAAGGACCACTTGGTAAGGGCTTTAAGAGGAGGCAGGGAAGTCACAGAATAGCACTCAGGCAGTACTCTGTATTGGAAGAGCTGAGGTTAAGTTCTGGATGTGGTTCATGCAGGTCCTGGGAGAGGACATTGCTTTAAACACTGAGAAAGATAAGGTGATTTTAGGAATATTCTCCTCTGTTTGAAATGCATAAAAAGTTTTGTTATCTTTCTGAACTGTAGTCAGTGTGATACATAGAATTTAAATTAAATGTGGCAACCTAAAAATGTTCATTTTATCTAACTGATGTTACTCTTTTCAGTGAAATTACTGTCAAGGTTTTACTTCTGCATGTTGTTGTGTGGATGTTTACCCTGTCATCTCTTCCCTCATGCCCCTTTGGTTTTTAAGAATACATACTCATAAGGGAGTTGGAGTGTTTTGGAGAATATCAAAATCAACAGCACAAAAAGTGCTGTCAAATGTGTTTTGCTGTTACGGGAAAAATTGCTGGTGGTTTGTTTCTTTAAACAAAAGTGGGGGTTGGAACACTAGTCTTGGTTTGAAAGAAGTGTGTAGGTACAGGTATGTACAGGAATATACAATGTATGTTTTAATAAATCCATTCATTTGTGTGAGAGGGAGAGATGGAGAGAGCGTTAGGTGTCTTCTGTTCTTTTTCCCGAATCTCATAAAAAGTTGTCTTTGTTAAATTGCCAGGACTGCATCATTGCCCAAGTTCAGTGTTTCAGTCCCACTCAAGTTTGCTTGAATGACAGAGGGTTTGGGGGGATTTTGCAGCTCTAACAGGGATTCCAAGTTCAGGTTTTTAATTACAAAAGCAAATTAAATACTTCATCATAAAGACAGGCTGTGCACACAATGTGTTTATAATGGCTCAAATCTGAGTTTCTGGAAGACTCTTTATTTCCAGCACTGGGTTCACAGAGAGGTGAAAGGACTTGCTGCTTGTCCTTATTCCTTAGTTCTTTTCAAGATTTCCACAGCAGTTTCAGCACTCTCTAGGTGGAACTTGGTGTGACTGATATACACAGTTCATTGCTTTTGGCCAGTGTGTGCTATATAAAAGAGGGACAAACAAGTATTTACAATATGTTTCACTAAAGCTAGTGTTTTGCTTGTTCTCCCAACTGGTTTTTTTAATGGTCATAATCTGTGGAGAAGATTGTGAAGAAGAAAAGGTTTATGAAAAGGATGTTCTAGTCTTGGTCTTAATTATAAGCCTCAGAAGACTGAGTTGGCAGCATTTTTCTTTGGGGAGTAAAATTATGAAGAAAGGTCACCATAACACTTATGGATGTCTGCTCAGACACTGGAATTGGACTGCTGGAGCACAGAGTAATTCAGGATAGCTACAAAAGGCAGATGTAGTTATCCTGTTTTGTAGGAATTTATGTAGGGTCTTTCAGTTCAAGAGCCACTGGAAGGAGCGTGTGCATATGGCATTGCATGTCTCTGTGTGCAGTGTGTATGCAGAGAAGGGATCTGGTGAAGAGAGAAAAAACTTCTGTCTACAGGGTACCCAGTTCTTATTCTCTATGCTTACCTGTTCACCCCACAATTTATTGGCCTCCTTGAAAAATTGCTCCCAGCTGCAGACTGTCAAAATTCAGGCTTTTTCCCCTGTTTGTTGCTTTAGGCAGACCACTCAGGATGCTCCTGAAGAGGTGCGTAACCGTGACTTCAGAAGGGAGCTGGAGGAAAGAGAACGGGTTGCTGCAAGAGAAAAGAATAGAGACAGACCGACCAGAGGTAAAAACAGAGAAACAAAAATCTTAATGCCTTTGTTTGACACTTCTTGCATGAAGCTTGGTGTTGTGAGAAGTTTGCAGGTTGCAGACAGCATGTCATGGGAGTAGAATTTAGGGTATTGGTGTGATAGTTCAGAGCTGTTGACCTGCAAGGGAATGTCCACTGGCTTTCACGCTGGCTTCGTGCTAACAGAAATCTAGGCCAACCAGTAGAAAAGGCTAGGCCATCATGCAGGCCAGCTGATACAGTGTGATTGTAATGAATTGGCAACAAGTACCTACAGCTAATAAAGGGCCTTTCTTATACTCGGACAAGTGAGATAGGAAGAAGAAGGGAGAATGACTCATCCTCTGGTGTTAACAGAACCAGTGTAACAGTAAATCCATTTTGAAAGTACATAGTTCTGTTCAGATACAGTGAAGTAATAATTAAATCAAAGAGCATTTTGAGAAATGCTCATTTTTAGTATTAAGCTTGGCAGAATTTAAGCACTTTAGAAGTAAAGGTATAGCATGGCTTTCAAATTCACAGATGAAAAGAGATGTAGTTTGGACCAAACTAGCCAACAGTAATGCTTTGGGATGATCCCAAATTGGAACCTTCCAGTTGGGTATATAGAATAAGGATATTTCTCCACAGCTCGTTTATCTGTTTTTCTTTCTGCTTGAAATAATGACTTAAAAAAAAATTCTGGAGGCCAAATTGTAAGTTTGAGATGTTATTGCTTCTCTCCAGAATACCTACAGGGGACAAATTAGCCTGGCCATTAAGATTGACAAGTGAGGGAAAAGCAAACATAAGCTTATTTCTCTTACTCTAATCCAAGACAAATTTTTAATGAGGTTTTTTGCTTTCTAACATTAGATGCTGTTAACTGAAGTGACTTAGTCCTTTTTTTTTTTAAACTATTCTGCCATAGAACATACAACATCATCTTCTGTGTCTAAGAAGCCTCGGCTAGATCAGATTCCTGCAGCAAATCTTGATGCAGATGATCCTCTTACTGATGTACGTATCTTTTTTATCTTCTTTCCTTTTATTGTCCTGCCTTCAGGATTTGCTCTTAATGGTATATATGGTTTAGGTCTGCTAAAGATTTAAGACAGGTTCCAACTTACCTTCCCTTTAACAGTTCCTGTACTGTGGTTCAGAGGATTCTAGTCCATGCTGTTCTTGGAAAGCACACAAAAACTAGAGAACTGAAAATACCACTTATAGTATGGGTAAGGATGGCTTTTTAGTCAACTACTGTGTTAGTTAGAATTCCCCAAAGGCAGAACTGTTGGGGTATATGCAGATGACTGCATGAGCAACAGATGCTTGCTCTTGGCTCCTCTCCTCATGCTGACATCACGGAGTTAGGTCAAAGACTTGACAAATAAGCTCAGGGCTTTTTAATCCTGTGATACTTGGTCCCAGCAGTATTGTACAGGCATGCTATTGTAATGACTTATGTCACAGTGATGAGAGAATGATTGAGGACGGCCATTCTCTAGGGTCTGTGAGTTACACAGCATTTTTAATTTTAGTCATCCCAAAAGCACCATGTTTCTGACTTTACAGGAGCAAACAAACTATTTGTATTGTATTTGCTGCTGCTGCAAGCACTTCAGAAATCAGCCAGCAGCAAATTGCAGCCTTGATTGGGCAGACCAGGATTGTTTTTATTAAATTAAATGAATGAGCTGATTCTTGGATCCATTTGTTGCTATTAGGAAGATGATGAAGATGAGGACTTGGAAGACAGTGATGATGATGACACTGCAGCTCTTCTGGCTGAGCTGGAAAAAATCAAGAAAGAACGAGCTGAGGAACAGGCTCGAAAGGTAAAATCTCACCTATTAAAGAGCACTTGGTTGTTTGTTTTTTTTGCAAACTGGTGTTTATTAAAACTGGTGTGCCTTAAGTACTTAGGAAGTGAGTGAAGACTGGCAAACAAAGTGCTGTTCAAACCTCCTCTCAAATATGATGGATTTGTTCTTCTATCTAATAATTGTAATTTTTTTTTTATTTGGTAGACATACTGAATGTTTTACTCATTGAAACATTTTATTTGCTTTCCCTACACTTTGTAGAGGCAGTGAGTAAAGATAATCTTGCTTTTCATATGTAAGTTGTCTGAAAACAGCTTTCATAGCAAATTATATGAGTGACGTATTATCCAGTGTAATTTAATTTGTTAACTGGCTTTTATGAAACAAACAAAAAAAGAGCTTTATTTATGAAATAAAGATGCGTGCATTTTGATACTTCTTAGTTAGGAACTGCATAGGAACTAACTTCTTAGTTAGTTGTGCATTCACAGAACTGGTGCTGTGTTGCCTTGGCAAGCAGCACCACTTTTAACCATAACACAAGAATATTTTCATGTGATTATACACAGGCAAATTCATTTGAAAAATGTCTCTGCAAAAATGAATAATAATACAGCAGTCTTCTCATAACTGGTTAACTCAGTGCATATGTAGCTTTCACACCTCCCTATAATTGCTCTCTCTACAGACATGACCATTTTTTGCCCTTGAAAGGGGAGGGAAGTCCCTGTAGTTATAGATGTTTTCCTATGACTGGGATTAAATCCTATGCTGTTAGCTCCTTTGTGTAAGATTGTTGGGATGGAGTGCATTAGCAAAATCTCTGATTGATGAATGAACTTCTAGGGATTGTTTCTGGGAGTAGTCTGTGTTGTCAAACTGATTAGGATTTAAGATTGTATTGGGTATTGGCTCTCACATTGTATTGCAATGGAGCCCAGCTATCTAATCTGCACTGCTGAAACACCCTGCCTCTGGGAATGCAACAGAAGGGGATATGTGCAGCATTCCCTCCTCTACTTATTACTAAATGCTTTCTTTTTTTGAATAGGGCTTAAATCATTTTAGTGGGTTTGTAAAATGTTGCTTCCTTCAGCTGGAGTAGTTCTGTGTGTTTTTATAAGTATATTCTCCATTAGTGTAAAACAAATCATAAGCCCCAGAGCAAAGAAAGTCAGAAAACCAAACCACCAGTCACCTTTTTATAAGCTAATCTGAGATGTTTTTTAGAACATGCGAAATAAACATAGTAAATGCTGGTCAAGAGGCTAATCAAAGGCTACTATGATAACTTAATGTTTTTACCCCTCACCTTTCCTGTAGCTTAACACACGTATTCATAGTTTAATGTTTTTCATGAATGCTTAGCTGGCAGTGAACAGGGTGTGGCTTCTAGCAGACACTAGAAACAGCTAGGAGAGGATAATGTTTCAATTGCTGTAGGCAGCAATGTAGTGCATGCCTATTCTTGCCTAAAAATACAGAAATTTCTCTTTAGAATCAAGAAGGCTTGTAAAATCAGTGAGCTGTGCAATTTTGGAGTTTAGTAGTATAGAAGGTTAAAAGCTGTACCGTGCTGCTTCAGTGCAGAAACTTTGCTGTAGAAGAATGTTGATACTTGATTCTCCATCTGGCCGGTGAGTAGTCTTCTGCATTAAAGTATGTCTGAAGGTGTCTCTGGTCTCTTTATCAGGCATTTGGGGCACATCATGCAGCAGTGAAATTCTGTTTTGCAGTAATAACATGGTGAAAATTATTTCAAAACACTGGTAACAATTCTTCCACAAAGTCCTGTGTGAAATGTACTAAACTACAAATTAGGTGAAGCTGTGTGTAAGAAAGACTTTGACTTCAGTTGTCCTTGCACAATGCTTAAAACAATCGCTTAGGTGTGTATTTTTTATTTTACCTGATAGTTGAAAGTATACATGTAGATTAAACAGTGTAACTTGTCACATTTCAGTGTAGAGAACTTGCATTAGGAAAATAACCGTAGTATGTTGCAGCTCAGGCAACCAAGTGCATGCTTCTCTTTTCATGTGTGTAGGACTGTTGTAATCCCCATGAAATTCTAATTTTGTCACTAGAGGGTGCTAAAAGCCCTTAAGTATTTAGAATAGTGTTTGCTTTATTTTTCTGTCTCTTAACTGGTATTATGTTTTACCGTCGTGGACGTTCTCCTTCCGTCACAAGCAGGGTTTATAATGTCCAATGCTATGTGCATACTCAATATTTGTACGTTTTTATGAAATGAATATGTTTATTTCTTCCTAAAAAGGAGTATGTTATTTATTTGCAAGAGTGCCCACCCTTGCACACTCACCATCTAGACCTATTGCTGTTCATCCTTTCACTGGTTGGTGGCAGGTAGGCTCTCTTTAAAATTGGCATGTTCAGTGAATAGAGGGTGCTCTACAGGTTCTTAGAATTTTATGTTCTTGGGTTTTTTTGAGAGTAGGAAACTAAGACTATGTTGATGGAAAAAGTAAAGACCAGGCTGGGGCTCAGTCTTCGAAAGAGTCTTTAAGGCTAAGTAAGGGTCTCCTTTGGAAAGATTGCCTATTTATGTTGGCTTTAAGTGGTGCAGTCTGTTTAGATTATGTTTTCCATGGCATTGAAATCAAGTGTTACTGGCAAAGGCTTTTATAGTAATTTTATATAAATTCTTTTTCCCTTCAGATATGGGGGATTTCATATTACTTTGTATTGCAAGCTGTAATTTAAATGTAATTTTGTAAGTAACTTGTATTGATGATTCAGCTGACTTCAGGATAACATCTCATGTAAAGTCTTAATTGTATAGTTGATGTTAATCCTAATCCATGTACAGGAATGCTGTATCTGTTGAAATGCTGCTGTCCATCGCAGACAGCTTGGGTAAACCAGTGTCCAGGCAAAGGGAAACTGCACAGTGAATGGCTGTTCTGCACGTCATTCTGCAATCTCTTTGTTACGCGACAGATTAATGTGTCTCTTCTTGTCATATTCTTGGAACATTCCAGGGTCTTAATAAGATTAAGTGGGTAAATACAGTAATATATGCCAAACCTGTGCAATATGTCATTTTTCCCAGATACTTTAGTTATTTTGATATATTAAAATGCTAGTCCAGTTATTTCTGAGACTTCATTTAGAGTAAACTGTATTTTTGTTAACTGCTTTCACTCATCACTTCAGTGTCCATTATTTAAATTGCTGTGAAAGGAGGACTACTCCTTTCAAAATGCATCTCTGGTGAAACAGCAGTTAAAAACAAAGCTGAGAATCTACTTTTTTTCAGGTCATTGTGTTCTCTGTCAACTTCCCTTATGTGATAATACCAATTTCCATAGAAATCCTCTAGATCTAATTTTGACAGTATTAAAAGTTCTTAATAGTTTGTCAGCCAAATAAACAATTCTTCTCAAAGCTTGTTAACATCTCAAAATGTTGAAATTCCCTTGAGTTATGTAGAATCATTAAATACATGCTATGAATGTTCATTTAAAACTGAGCATGGGAGTCCTCCTTACTTTTCTCACTCCATTTACAATTTTAGTCTTAGGTTGTCTCTAGGAGACATTAAACTGACCAGGAAATTCTAATTTTGAAAGCCTTTTCTGTGGAATACTTTTAGGTCTATATAAAACTGTACAAACACTATGTGTGTGTTAACCGTTCACGGATAGGTTTCATGGAAGCATTGCAGTGTTCTAAATTCAGCTTTACAATGCTCTTGATTTTCAGTTTCCAAGCGCTTCCTTAAAAGGTAAATTGAAATAATTAAAAACAAACTTCAAACCAGTGAGCAGCTGAATGTATGTGTGCAGTTCCAGCAAAGCTGTTTTAACATCCAGTCATTTTTTGCTTAGGTGAGAGCAGACTTAAAGTTTTTGATTTGTTTTCTTAACAATTTTATTTCACCAAATGTTTCTCTGTAACTGCATATATTACTTTACCAGTAGTCAGAATGTATTTTAGTTCTGCCCTGTGTTTTAGCCATGTCACAGGCATTCAGATAAACCATCAGAAAGTGTCTTGATTAATACTAACCTTTTCGCTTAAATCTTAAGGGTCTGACTAAAACTAGAATATCAAATTGGTGATACAAGAAAGAATTTCAGCAAAGCAGATGGCAGAATATGTTTCTTCAGTAAATGTTTGAGGCATGCTAGCAATACTTACCCTTGCCAAGAACTAAGGATAACATCCCCTCCTTTGTGGGCAAAGTGACAACAAAGCTGCATGTAGGCACTGCAGTTGTGATTACTCAGTGCTCTTCATTTTTGATGTTTCAATCAGTTCTTTGAATCGTTGGATTGCACAGAGTTAATAATTTGCAAAGGCTCATATAACTGGGATGGATCTCTGCATTACTGAGTTTTGTTCCCTGCTGCTTAGGGTAGCGCTGTCATAGGTTTATCATTCAAAAATTAGCATTTAAATCAGGTTATGTGATTTTTTGTTTGTTTGTTTTTAATTATTTTTTTCCAGCCCTCAGTGAAATGTGGGTATTTCAGGTTTCCTTTCAGCTACTCTACATCTATAAAAACTGAGTAGAACAACTGACTTTAATACAGTGGAGTAGTTTCAGGAATTTCAGCACTTTCTGTAAAAGTAATCTTGCTCTGTGCTAAGGGTAGGGACCATACTGAAAAGAAATAACCATGGTAACAATGATTTTCTTTCCTTTGCTGTCAGAAACAAATATGTCCAGGGACTGTTAATCTTACAGCAAGATAAGGAATTATTGTTTAGTTAAGGTTAATACAGTTCTGTCCTCTTCTCCCGCCCAGCTGTGATGCTGCATGGTGAGTGCAGTCGTGCAGTGAAGGCTTGCTGTGAGATCCAATTTACATAGCAGCATGTCTATCTACTTGCTCAGGGTCTGGGGCTCCCTCAGCCAGTCCAGCCTTACTCCCCACACCGTAATATTCCTGTACTGTTGCCTCTGCCCCTAACACGGTGGTTACAACGTGGCTGAGGTCTGATTGATCTCTGCAGAGTTGGTGCAGCACGCCGCCACTGAACAGCACGGCGCTGCTGGCTGCAGTGATGGAATAATCTGTAGCATGGTTTTTTGCTAAAATGGCTTAGGAAAAGCGTCATATACCACCTCCTGTTGCGGAACAGAAAGGCAAGCAAGGAGGCATTATTTTAGAATGGGTGAAATGAATTCAGATGTATTGTTTTTCCCCTTAGGGTTTCCTTCTGTTGTGGGTTTGTTGTATTCATAGTGCTGTAGCTTAATAAGCCTTTGTTCCACAACACAGAAGAACAAGGGAGGCACTGGGAGCCACTTATTTTGTGAACAGCTGTGCTTGATTGTGCCTCAGAGGTGTGAAGCTCAGACAGCTATGAAGGTTATGTCTGGTCTGTTTGATTTGATACAACCCATGCTCCATCGCCTGGAGTGTTCCAGCTTTCAGTGGAGGAGTGGGCAGTGGAAGATTTATGTGGAAAATTATGAAACATAATGAAAACCTCTTTTGGCTGGAGATTCTGTATCTCTGGCCAAAATGTATCACTTAGCTTAAGTGTAAATGTCAATTTTACACCACTGGGGGTTACACCTAGTATTTTCTCCATGTCACGTCTCTTAAGTTACAAAACTTAGTAAATTATCTTTTTTTTAGTCTTGGATACCTTCTTTGGGAGATTGTAGTGAAGCTAAATAATGCAAAAATAAAATCTTCAAGACCAGGCTTTAGAATTAGCCTGTTTCCTGAAAATCATAGCAAGTACATTGAAGTGTCGACCAACCTAGAACAACTTTGAATGACTGAAGTCCATAAATAAATTACCATGTCTGCCAAGTCTTCTTTGTAAAGTGACTAAAACTGGCAATGCTTTAGTCAACAGATATGCTTATTCTTTGCTTTCAAGCTCTAAGTCTGTTATTTTTAATGACAAAGATAAGCTTATGCAGTTTGTTAGTACTTGTAGTTGTTCTACCTCTGTGGGTCTAAAAGGCAGCAGAGCTGTGTTTGTGATCAGAGCTGAGAGGCAGCAAAGGGTCATACAAAGTGCCCGTGGGCTCTGCAGCATCTACTACTTTGAATATGTAAAACGTTTATTTCTGTATTTTCTGAAAATTTTTTTCTGTAACTACTATCACTGCAAATAAACATTTGACAGCTTCTGTTAATGTTATGTTTATAATTACTTTTAATAATTTAATAGGTGCAAAAGTGAAATGTAATCATATGAAATTCCAAAGATTGCCCCTACCACTTCTTTTAATTATAGTGCATTTTTTGCCACTCAGCAGTCCTCTGCAATTGTAGTTGACTTAAGTCAATCTAATTTTTTACTAACAATAATCAGCTTTAGGCAGAATTCAGTTGAGCCTGAAAGCTCAAGTTGTTGAGGCCAATGTACAAGTTATGTATCCCAATGTCCATGGCAGTGCAGTGGAGATGCAGTCAATAGAGCCTGGAGTGTGGTTGGTCTCCTGTGTGAGTAATTTAGTATGAGCAGAAGAGCCATCTTGACTCCATATTGTATCCTCTAGATCTCTGCCGAGATGTGAGCTCAGGTACCTACAGGCCCGTGTCTAGCTGTAGGTGTCTTAACCCAGATGTAAATCCCTCTTTTAGTCTTATACTATTGGTGGTGGTTCAGTGTTTCTTAAGTATTTTTTCAGTTTTGGTTTTTTTTCCTGTCACCACATTTTATCACTTCAGTCTGATAATGTTTTTCTTTGTTAGCAGAACCAAGCTATGTCAGACTAATTGAGGCTGAAGGATATTACATGGGTTATGCCAAGCAGCTAGAAGTTAGGATGATGTGTAACATGCCTTTTGAAAATCCTGGTATAAAAAATTTGAATGTGCATCTTTGTGTAATAAGAACACTGGAGTACTGTATGCATATTTTTTATGATTCTTAATATTGGCTTTATCGTTCCCTAGTGATTCTGAATGTTTACAATTCAAATGACTGAGTGCTTTTCACTCCTCTTCATGCCTGGTGAAGAATGCTGGAACCATCACCTTTGTAGGAACTGTTGAGATTAAATCTGTAATGGGGGAAGGGAGGGAAGAAGGACTGTAATTCCCACCAAAAGGTGCTGGCTGACTCCAGTCGACCTTTGACTATTAAAAAACACTATGTGTGGAGTGCATTGTAGTTCTGTATTTGTCAGTGGTGTGTGGATGCATTTTCATGCGTCATAAAAACCCAGCCTAAGATAGCAATGTCTGCCCCAGAGAAAGTAACGTGTGATGCACACTTTAGTAACTTTGGGTCATGGTTGAGGTTACTGTCTTGAAAGTTTGAGGGCGAGACTGTGCTATGCTCTACATGCCACCTTTAGAAGAGTTCACTTGGAGTTCGGCTCTAAAATGGAAAACTCTGTCTGTTTGCATATATAGGACTTGGAAGAAGTTCTTTCCACAGAAGCATTTTTCAGCAGACTATTAATTTCTTAAAATGCTCTTACCAATGCTCCCTCCTCTTGAGTATGAATTTTTGGTATGTAGCTTTCTTATTTGCTTTCAAGGTCTGTCTCAGGTTTCTTGTGTTTTCATAGTCTCACTTTTAATGGAGCATTGGAGATTAAAGTTAATGATGCAGAGCCCACCTCACTTTGGACAACACAGAGAATACTTCACATACTTGCATCGTGTTGCAAATTTGCTTAATGATCTTAAACAGAATCTGATCACCTCCCAGGAGGCAGCTGAAGATCAATACTGGTTTTTTCACTTTTACCAGTACGCTAGATTTTGCTTGGTTTCAAATCAGTGCTTGCATACATCTGCTGTACGGTAGTCTGAGGGCTGCTGGACTTCTGATGGGAACACATGACACAGACTGCAGTAAATTATATTTCATTTCTGTTGGCTCCTCCATGTTATGGGCAAGGACGATGGTAAATCAAAGGTTTGCATGCTGTGCAGTAGAAGCTGCATACATTTCTTGTCTCTGCTCCACAAAGAAAAGCACAATTTGAGTTTATTTTTCATATATGGGGAGATATTGTTGTTCCATATCAAATATTTTTGCTCTCTGTGTTTCTTTATTTACCAGAGTGGTAATAATTGAAGTTGGAATGTGAATGTTGGATTTAGAGCTGGGTTTGAAAATGCAAAACAATAGTTGATTTATGTTAATAACTTTTTAACTGCTGCAGTTTGTATTAAAGCTCCATGGATACAGCAGCAAGGGCAAGTTTTGCCTGTGCATATGTTTTAATAAGGGCATTCCAGTGCTTGCCCTGAAGCTGTGCCATTTTTTTAAGCAATGTGCCCTTTTTGGGGAGCTTTTCCCATCCCACTGGCAATTAATTGCAGCTGGTTCTACATTTTATTTTTGAGAAGCAATGTAATGGTAGATGTTTCTTCATAACTAAAACTCAAGTAGATTTTGATAGGTAAAGTCAAAGTCTTTACCAGTGATCCTGCATCATCTGTAAGTTTGTGAAATCTGTGTTGTTCTTAAGAGAGTTGGGGTATTTTAAAAGAAAATTTCATAGAATCACAGAATGGTTTGGGTTGGAGGGGACCTTAAAGATCATCTAGTTCCAGCCCCCCTACCATGGTCAGGGGCACCTTTCACTAGAGAAGGTTGCTTACAGCTCCATCCAGCCTGGCCTTGAACACTTCCAGGGATGGGGCATCCATCCAAAATTTCACATACATGATGAATTTAATTGAAAAATACTGTAAATTGTAGATAGTAATAAATCACTCAGAATTAAATGTTTGAAGCTAGAGAGCTCTGGCTAGCATCAGCTTCAAGTTTAACGCTTAAACCTTGTAAACGCTAGTGTCAAGGAAATGGCTTCTGCTTTTGGGATCCCATAGAAGTCCTCAGGCATGAATTTTCTGCAGTGTGGAAAGAAAAAACCACCAACCTTGTGATCTCTTTGTCTTTAGTTTATATAATTTTTAAAATCCCTGGTTTGAGTCTCCTGCAGTGCTAATGAGACTTCATTTTTTAACTAGAATG
Source organism: Sclerurus mexicanus (assembly GCA_013396755.1). Lineage (NCBI taxonomy): Eukaryota > Metazoa > Chordata > Aves > Passeriformes > Furnariidae > Sclerurus > Sclerurus mexicanus. Next base: position 687,267 of record VWZF01002195.1, on the reverse strand, counting down.
TCTTCAGACCATACTTCAGAGCAGGAAACCTGGTTAGTCATCGAAATTTAAAAATTTTTTTTTCCTTCTGGTTCTTTCATCAAAGATCACTCCCTGCAATATTTGTGAAAGCTTGTGGAAAAATACAGGGATGTAAAATGAATATTACACATTAATTTTGAAGTCTGTGAACATGTAAGTCACTAGATATGTTAATAGAGCTTGGAAGCGTGGGCAGTGAAATTACTTTGTGTTGCTTGTAGTGCATTGCTTCACTTTGGCTTGAGTTACATGCATTTGACAATACAAGGGGAAGAAAATTTTTCTGCTCCTTAATATTGGAACTCTTAAATAGTTGTATGGCATCCTCTGTTCAGTTTCACCAAGGAGTTCTCAATATTCTTTTTAATTGGTCCCCAGGGAAGTTTAAGCTGTAAAACCCAAACAGCTGCTGAAAACAGAGAAGTTTCAACATGCTGTGAAGTTTCTTTTACCTAGTGAATATTCTGTGATGTACTTTCTTTTCTCATGAGGATAAAGAAAATCTTTTAATCTGTATACAATTTTTAACATAATAAATATGTAAATGGTAAAGCTAGAATGTAACTAATGTAATCAATATTTGATGGAGCATCACAGCTAAGTAGAACAGATGTGAGTGTTAAACAGTTTATTAACAAAGTTAAGCTCTTTGGAGTATCTCTGCTTCTATCCTCATAAGCCAGTGCCAAACACTGAAAAGTCTGAGCTAGGAATTAAAGTTCCATATGTGTCAGTGTTCACAACTAAATAATGTTTATCTCTACCAACTAGAGGAGAAAAGTGGCCTGGAAGAGTAATATATCCTTTTCTGGTTCTCAGGAACAAGAGCAAAAGGCTGAAGAAGAAAGAATTCGGATGGAGAACATTCTGAGTGGTAACCCACTGCTGAACCTCACCGGCCCAGCTCAGCCTCAGACAAACTTCAAAGTGAAGAGGAGGTACTGTGCAGTCTCTTCCCTGATACCTATCCCTTTGCTCCCTCTTGCTATTTAGAGTCAAAAGATATTATCACTGTTACTGGGTTTTGTTTCCTTCCTCAGATCTCATCGCAAGCAGTGTAATGTAGAATTGGGATACTGAAGCATGTAGTGATTGTCATGTGCCTGTTAGAATTAATAAATACAAGCCTTTTTCTCAATGCAGTTCTTGTTTACAGGTATTCTAGTTACTGTTGGTTTTCTCAAAAATTAAGCTCATCAGATTAAAGGGTTTTTTTCTGCGCTGTTCAAATTGTCATTATTTTCTGTGAAGATAATATTTAGTCTACTGATTCTCATCTTGCTTGTAACTCATACAGGAGATGCCTTAGAATACTAAAACAGATCTTCTCTGAAAGACTAAAATCTAGTCCTAATGACTAGTTGTTCTTAGAACATGTAAATAGTAAGGTCAAACTCCATTTACATGTTGTTTTTGTAAATTGCACCTAATTTTCATACAAGCTTACTGAAGTTAAAAACTTTTGTTTTCAGGTGGGATGATGATGTTGTCTTCAAGAATTGTGCCAAGGGGATAGATGAAACAAAAAAAGACAAAAGATTCGTGAATGATACTCTGCGATCAGAATTTCACAAAAAGTTCATGGAAAAATATATCAAGTAGTAGAGTTTTATGTGCAGTGGCGCACAGGGACTTGGAAGGTCATGGTTGTTCCCTCCCTTTCCCTCAGAATTTAAGGCTGAATATTTGGTCATGGATTCCCAAATGCTTTTCCAAGATCATCAGCAGCTTCATAATTAATCATTGCTGTGTATCGGGAGTTTTTATTCCTGCATTATGTGTTTTTCTTTTCAGTTTTAATTAAAGCAGCTTTGTGTTTCATGAATGTTTTTCTGTTCACGCGTGTTTACTTTTACTGGCCGCCTTGTAAATGGTAGAAAATAGAAGCTGGTTTGCAATAAACACTGCTGGTCGTTTAAATTACTTTACAAAACGCCCTGTATTTGTAGTGATCATAGTTCATAACTTGCGCAGTGTAGATAAATCAGGATTACCGAAGATGGGGAAGAGCTGAGTACCGTAAGCAGTGTGAACTGAAAAGAGCTATATTTGCTTTAGCAAATGGGCTTCCTGTTGATAGCTAGTTAAAAACTTAATCTTCGTTTTTTGTTTCTTCTTACAGTCAAGCAAGTTAAGATTAGGCAGGATAGCTCTAAGTTCTTAGCAGCTTTCCTGCTCTCTGGGCCCTCTTGACTCAGCACATTTGGAGCAATGCCGTGTAATGCCAAGGGGAGCCTTGAGTGGGAATGCTTTGTGGAACCATGGGTTTTTTTCCCTCCCTAATAAACCACTGCAGTGCTTGATGCCCCAGCCACAACCCCATGGCCACAAGGTTCAGTCTGTCTGTGTGTCCTTCAATGGTAGTAATAGTGTTGACAGAAACTTGCAAGTGCTGTTACCAAATGAGTGATCTCAAGATAGCATAGTATACTTTACTCCTTAAATGTCCATTTTAACGCTTAACTGGACAGTATAAAATATGAATGACAGCAAAAAAATCTCAGTTGTGAAGGGATTTATCTACTCTTCTGTCATCTTCAGTGGCATTTGAAATCTTGCCCAAGTGGTGCACTGGATATGAACCAAACTTTTTCAAAATGTAGTAGTTACCTTTCTGCCTAGGAGGTTACAGTGGCAAAACTCAATGGTGTTTATGTAAAACTCTACCCTTTTTCCTTGCCTATGTTGTGCTCTGTCGACTTCGTTCTTACAGACACTGTTTCTTAGTATTATTTTCTTAATTTGAAAATTTATCTGATTTTCCTTTTATGAGGGTAAACGTAGAGCAAAATGGTTTTAGATTTTTATTGGGCATGACTGTGGTATCCTGTAAAAGCTTTCCTTAGCTTTAGCTGTATTTGCCACCCTTTCATTAAGCTATGCATAGCGTACTAATGCCAGCAGCTAATACCCATATTTACTTGGAAACGAGATTTTCAGCATGCTTAAGGTCATGTGAACTTCCACAGCTACCAGAGGAATACGTGTTTGTGTTACTTCTGCTCCCTGCCTCATGATAGAAATTATTCTCTGGAAGCAGAAAAATGGGTGTAGTTCTCTCTCTTTAAATTAAAGCTACAAAAACCTTGGTGCATATAGGCAACGTATTTAGAAGGGGTGGGGGGAGAAGGTAAGAGCTGTACTTGTCAGGGTTTGGCAGTGCAGAAGTCAGCTGCTGCTTTAGGTCTGACCTAACAGCACGGTTGGCATGGCAACAGCAAAAAAAATTACATCGGTCTCTCAGTATTCCAAGATACAATCTCTGTGCCAAAGCGAGCAAAGGAGCGAGCACACAGTTTTATTGGAGAGGGGAGACATAGTTGAAACGCCAGTTCAGTGCCCTCACGGAAATCATAAGTGCATGATGCCGTCACTTGTGTTCTGGGAGGAACATAACTTTTCTTGGAGAAAATAATATTTTAAAGCAGTCGGATGGCTGGGGTTGGATGAGGTCTTCCTCAGGCATGCAGGCAGTTTTCTCCACACCTTCAGGAACATCCTGTTTTGAAACTTCTGCATGACCAGAGGTGCGCTTGGCAATTTTTCCCAGTAGGTTTCTCCCTCCCTGATTGTGGAGAAAGAGCCGTAGGGACCGTATAGCCCCGAGCTGCAGCTTCATTGGAGGTTTTTTGTCGGCATTTTGTTCTTCAGCTCCACCACAGAATTTGCAGATCCTATCTCTGACCTCCCCCCTCAAAGCTTTTGTATTTTAGCCTCCTGCAGTGTAAGCTGACCCACAATCTGAGAGCTCAGCAATACACCAACACAATATGATAATTAAGGAATCTCAAGCCTTATCTCTTGGTGGGTTTTGCGTCATAAACTACTGAATTTTTTTCACCAGTACTGGAAAATCTAAAGCGCTCTGTGCTTTTTGTTGAGAAACTGCTTTCAGTATTGATGCTGTATCGATGTTTCATTTTCTACTGTGCTTCTTGTACTGATCTAGGAAGAGACAAAGCAGATCATTTGTTTTTGTAAAACTGCAGTGTGACTGTGAGTTCTTAGAAAAACTTAGACTGACATTCTACACCTCTGATCCCATCAGAGGTTTCTTTTCCAGGAACCGCTGTTCAGTATGACAAATAGCTTTCAACAGGGACAGTGGATCTGGCAAAGGCAGCTTGTTCCAGGAGGTAAAGTGAAAGAAAGTTAACATTCAGCATTTCAAGGAAGGCAATGTTTTGCAGTTCCTAGCAGTCAGGATTGTTTAATCCTGTGTTTTTGTAAGCAATACCTGGACTCACTGCAACTGGCAGCTTGAAACAAAGCCACTTGCTTTATAAACAGTTTTCCCATTGTTTATGGCTATTTTTGCAGTAGCGGTGCAACTGAAAACCAGGATCTGTTGTTCACAGAGACTAGCAGTTTAACTTCTAAGGTTTTTTAAAAAGCCTTGTCTTTCAAAATTTTTCTTGGAATATGTTTTAGGATTCTGAAGGGATTAATAGTATGAGCAATAAAGCTTAACGATAATCCTGCAACTGGAAATAATTGTGCTGTGTGTATACAGGATTCTGAAATGTTTAGCATCTATTTGTCTTCCTCGAGCACGTGGGTGAACATTACAGGCTTCATATTCCAACCACCAAAGTTATTACCTGCATTTTTCGGGATTTCAATGCCTGGAAAGAGTTTGGGGGTTCTTTAATTAAAAAACAAAACAAAACAAAGCAAAAAAAAAAAAGCTTTTTGGTGCAGTTCCTCAGTTCACTTGTATTTTGTCTGAAGTAAAATCCTGGGGCAGGGGTGATCTCATACTTGCTCTGAGTGCCACCTGGGCAGCCCAGATGGTGCCTGCTGTGGTGACAGCCTGGTGTCTCCTTTCAGCCCTGCAGGTATCAATTCCCACTGAGCTGCTGAAATTTCGCTCTACAGCTACAAATACCTGAAAGTCTTTTATGCTGGAGGAGAGATCTGAGCACAAGGTCAAACTATCAAATCGATGTTGCCTTCAAGCACTTCTCTTCAAAGAAGTTCTCTAGGATTCAAGCCTTGAAGGGATGTGCTGATGCTCAGAAGGTGCTTCAGACTCAAGTGTTTATTCATATCTGCAGCCAGGGCTAGTTGGATCCTGAAGCCTTAATTTTTTTAAGGAAAGTCAGGGGCTTCTCTGATTTCATTTCTTTCTTGATTTCTATTCCTCTGCAATACAGATTCAGGGCAGGGGGAAGAAAATGCCCACAGAAATGTCTCCATCCCTGGAAGTCCTCATTCCACCTCCTGTCTACTTTTGGAATGAAGCTTAGTTAGTTGTTAGTCAAAACTTCCTGTCTAATTTTGTCATGCTTATTTGGGAGAAAAATGTTGGGATGCCTTTTCCATAGAAATGAAGTCTGTGTTTTGGTCTTAGTTCCACTGTGTCTTTCCTAGGATGGCAGACTGACATATTTACCTATTAAAGCAAATTCAGCCTTGCTACCACCCTGTATGTCCCCTAAGATACAGTGCAAGAGGAGCATAAATGGGCATATTTGGGAAGATCATGTTTCCTAAGAAAGACTTTTCTGACCTCTCTTTTTGAAGCAGAAAGAAAAGTAATGTTGCCAGAGGTGTCCAAGTCACTCATTTGAAATAAATTAAACAAAAAAAACCCACACAAAAAAAGCACTGAATATCTTGTTCAATCATAGACACATTTTATCATTGTGCTGCTTTCCTCCTTTAACTGAGGTCATACAGGTTGGCTTTTATGAATTTCAGACTTGACTTTGTTTTCTTAGCATAAGTGATAGAAAAAGAAGATTATGTCTAAATTGTACTAGGGTATAATTTTGAAGATCACAGTGGGGATCTGTTATTTATGGAAAGAAATTCAGAGGTCACTGTTTTTGCTGAATTTGTCCTTCTGGTCCAGACCAACATCATGAAGGACAAGACAACTGTGGTCTTGAACAAAGTCAGTTCTAGCCTAATTCATGACCTAGTTTGCAAAGACTGATAGTTCTGTGTGCTGTTTGCCAGCCTGCAGGTTTAGTGTGTGGTAGTCTTGGTCTTCTCCCTTGCTCTGAGGAGATACTGCAGCTGGAGGTTATCAACACCAGAGAGTGGTCTTGTTGGGTTTCTTTCTTCTGGTGAAGCGAGCTGTCACTTGCACCTCTGAAAGGACTTTTAAACCAACTTCCCTCATTAAAACCTACTGCTAGCAATACATGGATTCATGACACTTCTTACTGCAAGACTTGTTTTGGGCACTGCAGCATTGCGGTTTATTTTAGAAGATGAGACGTCACTGAAATTTCTTTCTGGTTTAAAACTTTTAGGGCTGAGTTCATTTCAATTGGAGGCACAGATAAGCTGATGGTAATGACAACAAGCCATGTTTACTGAGAGCTTTAGAAATTATTCATAGGTGTTGAAATCTATAGCTGTTTTATGCTCACCTCCACTTCTAATTTATGCTTGCTTTTCAAACACCAGCTTTTTTAAAATGTGTGTTCTCTCAATGCAGACACTGAGAGAAAGAATAATTTTAGAAAATTCTAGAGCCAAATAATTAGAAAAAAGAAAAAAACAAAGCAATTTAAAGTTCTTCTTTACGTAATACCCCTTTCTGCCATTTGTTCCAATGAAGAATAAAAGCAGGATGGTGTTAGGTAGGTGTTAGAGCAGAGGATTGTAATCAGGACTCTGGAGTCTATTTCCAGCTACTAACCGAGGATGGTGGCCTGGATTTTATTCCTGTTGATGGACTTCAGCTGCAGAACTTGTTATATTTGTGGAGTCAGGCATAAAGCTAAGGGGTAAAGCAATGATTTCAGCCGTGCTTGAAGGTGGGAGGAAAGCAGGGTTCAGGTTTTGTCTCTGCTTCACTTTGTGTGAATTTACAGGAGCAGCTCAGGCATGTAAACTCTTCCAGTCCCAACCCTGGATGTGAGCAAAGAGCAGGGTGCTGACATCCCAGTTCTGTTCCTGGTGGAAGCGGGTACCTTTACCACTAATAGTACTGAACTATGGGGAAGAAGGCAAGGACCCACCTTAGAGCACAAGGTGATCACAGCAGAGATGCAGGAGGTCTGAGCTGATATTGCTCAAGGCAGGCAATAGAGGGAGGAGTGCTCTGCATTGGTCCCTTGGGTAAGTTCATACTTTCCAGGTCACACTCCTGCAGGAGGTTGGAGCTTGGGACATGCCTTTGGCTGCTGAGGTGCCTGTTAGCTCAGCTGCAGCTGCACAGCACGAGCCTTTGATTTTATCAAAATGAGATTTATTTGATTTATTAAAATTAGACAACCCATTGTCTAAAGCAACATTTTTGGTCAATTAGTGATCTGTCTCAGAAACATATTTTTAATTTTATTTTTCCTTTTAATAGAAAGCTACTAGCAACTGCTGATTGCAGATGGGAGCATTTATGGATAAAGTCTTTGGTTTCCATACTGCTGCAGCCTGGCTGGCTTCTCTTCAGCATTTGTTGGTTTGGAGTGGGTTTGTTACTTAATTTCATCCATATTTTTCCATGATAGTTACTCCTTGCCAAGAATATCAAATCTGAGAACTGGAGCAAGTGTGTTGCAAGAAAGTGGAGAGATGCCACAAGGCGCCTTGGTACATGGGAATGTGAGGAGGGACTTGACGGAAGACCTGGAGGGTATTTGGACCACACTCAACTGGAGGCAGATGCAGCAAGTTAAAGAAAAAAAATAATAATAATAAAGTGAAGGAAACAGATAAGGGGATCAGGAGGAGTGTGACAGATGAGCAGGAAAGATGAGCAGAGTAACACAGACACAAAGAAGCTCTTCCCACTCCTGCAACATGGCTTAGCCGAAGAGGTGATAACTCACTAAGTTGGACCAGATGGGCTCGTTTGTCTGCTCCTGACAGCTCAGCAGCACTTGTTTCTGCTGCCCGAAAGGATGAGTTTCAGAGTCTCAGCACAGATTGTTGCTCTTTTGACAACCAGTTCAGGGGCCTGTCAACAGGTTTTCCAAAACACTCAGTGTCTGCAAGAAAATGCTGAGCAATGTCTGAGATTGTGATCAGTTCAGAGGTATCTGAAAGGGATCTGGAAGCTTCTGAAGCTCTAATTTCTGTCCCAGAATGCTCCAAATCTGGCACTCTGAGACATTAATCCTGTGACTGGCATGGCTCTGGTTTTATCCCAACATTACTCCGCTGGCTGTGGTGGAGTTGTTCTTGGTCCTTGCTGCTGTAAATGGGAGAGGAAGACCAAGATGTTTCTAAATACTTGGAATTCCTTTTTTAGTGAAATGTGTTTTCTAAGTAGAAATAACAATAAACCAAAGACTTTCTTTGAATATCCTGGACATCCTAAGAGTTAGCCACATCTTGTTCTGCCAAGTGCAGGAAATCTGGTGGGATGAGCTGCCCTTGCCAGCTGCAGGGACAGTGAATAACTCTGTGTCTGAGAGTACCAGCTGCAAATCAGGTGGCAAGCTGGACTTAAGAGGGGTGGGTTGATGTTGAATACCACCATTACGACCTAACCCAGCAGCTACTCTTCCTAAGGAAAGAGATTTGTCAGCAAGTTGGAAACTCTCTGCAAGTTTTGTTTGCTGATGCAGCAGAAATGGGACGCATGGGGACAGCAGAGCCAGGGCGTGAAGGATGCGGTGGGACCAGCACTGGATCTTCAGCTAAGCCAAACTCTGCCAGCAGGAGAACGAGTTTGTTGGGTTTTGTGGTTTGGTTTTGTGTTTTTTTTTAAATTCAGCGTTCAGTAGGACAGAATATAGCTGTTTTTTTAAAAGTAATATCCAGGGGAATCAGAAAGTATGAAGATGCTCCCAAGCTTGCAGTTTCTCTTTATTGGGAATTGGGAAATGGTTGGTATCTACAGGCACTGCCTGTTGTGCAAGACAACATGAATTGGCATTGGACACCAAGGCTAGAGAGAGCTTTGCTGTAACAATTAATACCTGTAAACCCAATACTATAGAAGGAGCAGGAATGGCTGCTTCAGTTTATATCTGTAATCTCCCATGTCCTTGGCCTCTGGTGTTTTCATGCCAGTTTTATCACAGGCACAGTTGTAAGGGAAAACGAGGGAGAAACGTGACACACTTACAACTTGAGGTTATGAACTTGTCCATGCAGTCACTGCCAAGCAGAGTGCTGGTGCGGTGGGGGAGTGCATCTAGGATGGAACTCAGAGCAATGGTTGCCTTCTTACATCGCAATGTGGTTGCTACTATTCCATGGTGCCATGTAAACAACACCCCCATCATTGGTTGCTTGTTCCTTGGTGGACTTTCTGCTTTTGATGGACCTCTCCAACATTGTACTTGTCTTTTAAGGCTGTTTTCAGGTTTACCAGGGTGGATGAGACTTTCTCATTTACCAGGACTATGCTGAACTCTAATCAGGTCCTCTAAAACACTTGTAAGCACCCCCTCACTTATCCTGGTGAATGCAATGTGGAATTTTACAAGTGTGCTCTACTTTCCATCATGAGGAAGCTCACAGACGGAGCCCAAGACATGAACCTCACCAGGACCTCTGTAGCTCCTCAGGAGGCTGAGTGCATCGCTGACACACACGACGGAGCACCAGGCAGAACAATGCAGCCACGTTACCATACGTGCCTATGCCTCGAGGGTAGGAGTATCCATACAATGTGGGTCGTTCTAGGAGAGTCTCTGGGAACTGTCAGGTCGCTCATTGGTTTTGGTAGGGCAGCACCCCTGGCTTCACACCTCCTTGCAGGTTTCCATTAATGCAGCATTCAAGTCCAGCTCCAAGAGCTAGCTTTTCCCAAAAGGTAAATGGATGATAAACTGAAATCTCCTCCCATCTCTGACAAGAGGTTGAGGCTAGCTATAAAACGGGATTGCCTTCAAAAGCAAGGACTAGATGATGGCTGTGTTGTGAAGGAATCATGGTGTCTTCATCTGGTAGAGCTGAGAGGGGAGTTTGGGGGCCTGGTGGTTGGTGGGTGTGTTCTCCACCTGAGGAGCAAGTGAGAGTGCTAGTGGCACCTGGCTTACTCAGTGCCAGTAAGCCTGCTAAATGGGTATGGTTTGCTGCAGTGCTGTTTGTTGGTTGAGTCAGGGTCAAACATTTGGACCTTATGATAAGTGGTGTATGGGTGTTGGAGCGCTCTGAACAGGGAGCTGATCTGGGCTGGGGTGGCTCTGCAGTTGGTGTAGACTGATCTCACTCACTGCAGAGAGATGGAAAGCACTCAGAGCTCTGAAAAACCTCTCTGCACTTGTTCTGGGGGGCAGGAAAAGGGGCAGCAGTTGTGATTTGAGTTCAGAATGAGAGCTTCAAATACTGCATCTCTGAGGAAGGTGGAGAGCCCCCCTCAGACATGCCACCTGTGCTGTCCTCTGCTTCTTTTGAGGAGTTTCATTTGGGGGAACTAAGCAGTTACCACAGGGCTGGAGATCTGAAGGCAACACCCAAAAAGAGGGATGTTAAAGGAGAAGAGGAAGAGCAGCTGTGCTTCTCACCCCAGAGACTTTCACTTCATCAAGTAAAGACCTTTGAGTCATCACTGCAGCATCCAGAGGAGAGACTGACCAAGACGCTTTCCATGACACCCTGTACCATAGGGGACAAACACCATTCCCTGGGGCATGTACACTGAACCCCTCTGGCATGGGTAGAGTGGTGGCAGGGAAACCCAGCACACTGCAACCAGGTCTGTAGATCTTGCCTCCCCACCCACTGGGAGAACTCATTCTATGACATTTTAACAAGTTTGGAGCTGCAGCATTTGAATTCCCCCAAGTCCATATATTTGTTCTTCATTATGCCAACACTTTTTTTCTTCTCAGAGTGTATTTACTCAGGGCTACTAGTTGGGTGTCCATTAGCCTAAAGCTGGTCCCCACAAGGCTCCCACCATGAGCAGGACTCACCAGGGGGCAACTGGGAGAGAGAAAGCCCATGTGAAAACACGGGTCACCCCTTCTCCTCAATACCAGGCACAGAGAAGAAGCCCAATTCTCATGAAAACACCCCCAACATTTTTTTCCTTGCTTTGAAGCATTCAGATCCCAAAGCCAAGCCTAGGGCTCACTTGGCTGTATCTTTGCAATCTGTTAATTCTACTCCAGAATTATGTGGACATCACAGTGAAGACAAAACAGCCTGACTTGTCTATCAGGCGTATCTGTTGCAACAGCCTCTTTGTTGTTCCAGACCAGGGAGTTCTTCCGCGTTGCAGGCTGAGAGACTCTGCACGACGGGTCAAGGCAAGGCCAGAGATCCCAAGAGAATGAAATGAAAACAATCTCCTTTAATATAAACTCCATGTTTCCTTGTCTATGCTCAATTTACACTCTGCATTTCTGACTCCTCTCTGGCAACCAGTGTTTATTTGGCAAGGGAGAGCTCTCATTAGCAACGAAGGGCAGCATCAGATTCTTCAGTGCCTTGTTTAAACTGTATCTCTGCTCATGTTTTCCTTTTAAAACAATTGAACAAATTACTCAGAAGTGACAGCACCTTTCCCCCTTTCCATGTGCCTCCAACTATTTTAAAAGTTAGAGGGAAAATAAAACATAGTCAAGTAAAACATTTCAACTCACTGATTCAGAAGAGTCAAAGGAAACCCATCTCCAGAAGACAAAAAGAAGCCAGCTTTCAACTTCTGCTGAAGCTGCTGGCTGGCATTTATTTTTAAAAAAATGGTTCATGGTAACACAAACTAATAGTTTAATAATATTTAGAATAATCTCTGTTTACACAGAAGTCATGTCTTAGTTGAAGGTCACTTGTATTAATTCTGCATCTTTTCCAGGAATAGAACTCTCTTTCTTTGGAAAACCAGAAGAAAAGTGCAAAAGCTGTTATTTATACAAGACTGATCCATTCTAATACTCAAACGCAGGGTGGCTGAGGGCTGGAGAGGCTGCAAGCAGGGCAATCATTGCCCCATTGCATTAACCCATGCTCAGTGTTAAACTTTCCTTTTACCTCCACGGGCCAAAAAAATGTTCTTGTTCCAACTCATTTCCTCTCCCTGCTTCCCTTTGATCACACTCTGGAACCAAGCACCCCACCCCATACCAGCTAACTGGAGGGAAGATTTACTTTGTTGACTGTTGGAAATAATGAGCCATTTTTGGAGCTGAAGGGGCTCCTGGCAGCCCTGGCATTTCAATCAAGTATCACCACATCTGCCAGAAGTAGCTGTCTGCCCCCTCAGACCCCATCCCACACCAAAGTCCCTCCCTGCCTGTAGGAGATGGCTCCATCCCAGCTCCATGGCCTCATCCCCTGTGCTGGGATGCTCTGGCTCAGCATCCCCATTGGGAAGCCATAGTCTTCCTCCCACACAGCAGTGGCCATACTCCACCTTGGGTTTCAACCTTAAGGACCTTGGTTCAGCCTTTTTAGACTTCAGGAGCCTCCACCACTCCTATTTTTGACACTGCGTTTCCAGACTCACCTTGTTCATTTAGAGCACTGACAAATGTTTGATGAAGGTTCATTACCAGTATCATGTCAGCCAGTGAGCAAGAAAGCCCTCTCGTGCTTACAAGGTGCTTAAATAATGGCTTGCCACCATTAACCAGAAGTTCCACAGCGCTGCTCCTCCTTCATCTTCCTTCTGTTCCCCTGGTGTTCCCTCTATGGGCTGGGGTCTTGGCTTCTTCCAAAGCTCCAACCTCCCTTGGCCTCCCACAGCTCCCTCAGCCTGTTGCTTTGCACAGGTCCTGCTGCAGTCCCCACCTCCTCCACTTTGCTGGATCATTTTAACAGCTTGGTCAAATGCTGGTTTGGGGAGATGTGTCTTGAGCATGTATCTCCCAGGTCTTGTTCAGTATCTGCTTCACACCATATTTCCTGACCAAGATGGTATGGCTGGACTAGAGCTATGCAATGGATGACTCCTTCCAGCCCACCTTAGTAGGGATTCATCCCCAGGGACTGTGCCAGGTGAAGATGTGTGTCTGGGACACTGAGTAAAGGCCATATGACCCAGCAGGTGCTGTAGATGCCCCTGCTCCCAGGGTTGCTCTCTCCTGTACAGCCATATCCCCACCACTATTCACTCAGCCCAGTTCTTCTCTACAGCACTCCTGAGGCTCAAAGGCATCAACATTAGTTTGATGGGTGGGTTGTTTTTTTTTTAATTTTATGAAATTTCCACCATAAAGTGAGGGTTGTGCCTTAGCTGGCTGGGTTGGGGTTTCCCTAGCACAAGGACAAAGAAGTTGGGTGTCCACGTGGTAGGGTCACAAGAATGCATGGGTGTTTGAGAGTGTATTGGGTTTGTGTGGCAAGGTTTTGGTAGTGAGGAGGCTGCAAGGGTGGCTTCAGTGAGAAGCTGCTTGAAGCTTCCACCACATCTAACAGAACCAATGCCAGCTGGCTCCAAGACAGACTTGCTCCTGGCCAAGGCTGAGCCCATCAGCAGTGGTGTTACTGACTCTGGGATAATGAATTTAAGAAAGAAAAAGATTATTGCGCAGAGACAATTGCAGCCAGAGAAGAGGGAGAATATGTGACATATTCTGAGCCCTGCAGACACCAAGGTCAGTAGAGAAGGAGGGGGAGGAGGTGCTCCAGGCACCTGAGCAGAGATTACCCTGCAGAGCTGGCAGGGTCTCACTGCTCCACAGAGGGCAAACAGGCAAATAATTTTGTGTTGTGGGCAACTGAAGGTTCAGAGTCTGAGTTTACATCCTAGACCACTTTTTTTGGGGGGTGTAACATCATGTAACATGCCAGGTGCGGCTGTTGTAACTCTTGCACCCAGCTGGTGGTTGGGTAAGTGCCTGCTCCTCTGGTGCAGAGGTACCTCCTGCATCCTGGTGTGGAGCTCTCAGTGGGACGAGGTTTCCCCGTCTACACTGGGCATGTGGTAGTGGGGGGACACCAAAGGATGATGTGGTTGAGAGTAAAAAGGAGAGTGCAAACCCTGAGACCTCTCCAGGGCCTTCCAGATCCTCTGGATGTTTGGGTTTTTTTGTTACTTTCTGGATGAAGACTGAAATGTTTGTGATTCATGCACAGCCTCAGACAAGCTGAAGGGCTGATCTCCATTGGTGCTTTGGGCCAGTCTCAAGGACAGCAAGTAAATCCACTGAAGTAGTGGGCTTGTTTCCAGCCTTGCTGGCTGCTCCAAGGTGTGTAGGTGTGCTAGCAGGAGCCAGGACCAATTTTGCACCTCCAGGGATTTCAGGATCAGTCTTTGACCACCTCACTCCCTGGGGGTGGCAAGAATCTGCCGCTTTAGGGTGCTGCAGGGCAAGGTCCCCCTGCTGTGGGGAAGTGCTTGGTGATCCTTGGGTGGATTTCTGCTGTGGAAATATCAAATATCATGACACATTTCACTCCCTTTTCAATTCTGCTGTTCCAGACAGCATATCACATTTCCATGTTGCCCATAGCAACATCTTCTGGTTGAAAATAAGTGACCTGCAACAAACAGATCAGTTTGCTGGTGGAGATGTAAGAATGGTTGATATTATTACCATTGTTATTATTATTATTATTATTGCTATTACTATTATTACTATCACTATTATTTATAGGTTTGTGGGCCTTGTAGCAACTGGTTTTGGTTAGGAATGCAGAGGTGGGCAATTCAAAACAACATCACTCAGGAGGTCTTCGAAGACTCAAGTCTTTGGGACCTAGATACAAATAGAATGTCAGATAACTATTCCACTGCTGCAATAAATTAGTATCTCTTCGCAATTTAGGAGAACTCTACGCTCCATCCACCTCTCTTAAGTGGTTTTCAGCACCATGATTGCAAAGCTCTAAAAATGACAGTAGCATCCTGAACCATTTCATCTTCTTTTCCATATATTGCTTTAGTACGCACCAAGTATCCAGTCCTGGTCCTTCTCCTCTGTTGGCTTTCTGGGGATAAGATCACGTCCATACACCATCCCTGTCCCACGTTTTGAAACCTGCAGGAACCTGCCTCCACAGCTGTGGTGCTGACTCCCCTGTCCCTTTTCCCAAACACACAGTTCTCTTTACAGCCAAGGGGCACACCAAAAAAGGTCTTGAGGCCCAAAAAAGTATCAATATGACTGAAAACAATTTGCTTCCCAGGTCTGGAAGGAGAGGTTTAGAAAAGACTGGAGGGGTCCGACAGGTGTTTCACCAGCACAAGGAGGAAAGGCTGCAGGGCTCACCCCAGCAATGTCCCATGCTGCCCGACAAACAATGCATGGTCATATGTTTTCCTTCCAGTTCTCCTGCCTTCTATGATGGTCTGCTAAGGGAAACCTTTGGCACGTACAGCATCCAGCAGGATAGTCCATGCAAGTACCTTTGGTGATGGGTGGAGACTGCATGGTGCTTCAGTGATGGTCCCCCACAGGGGACACATGGAGCCAGTGGGGTGAGGAGGAGGCTGCCAAAGGGACTCCCAACAGCTGCAGTGCCCTTCCATGCCAGCTCTGCTGGGATCAGGTGGGACTAGCCATGGGCCATGATTTTTGCACATGATGATAACACAGCAGTGTTGAGGGGCTCTGGGACCCCAGAGCATGTTCCACCAACAAATGCCCAGTGCACTGCAACTCTACAGCTGCTCCTGAGGAAGGCCTCAAAATGGTGTTTCCCTCTCCAGTGAGCTGGGGTGAGCTCCTGAGTTCAAAAAAGTCTCTTCTAGTTAGGACTTCAAGCACATTTTTCACGTGGGAAAAATCGTGTCACTGGCGAAAGATCCAAGGAGAAAGCCGACGTGTGTTGGGTGAAAGCTGTCAAGTGCTGGGAAATGTTTGCTCTAGAGAGGTGTATGAAATTCCTCTCTAAAACTGAAATGAACTTGGTCTGTGATAGCTTTTGGGTCTGAACAGTTCAATGGGATGGTGATGCAAGGAGGACTTTCAAACCCAGAGGTTATGTAATGAAAGAGTTTTCAAGTGCAGCAGTTCCCACAAGCACACAATTCCATTTTCTCTGTGAAAACTCAAAATCTTGTGTTTACATCAGGCTTTTTACCTGGATAGGCCTGTGTTTCAACTGGTCTGGCCATGATCAACAGACAATTTTCCCCTAGCATGAATGCATCCTTCACTGTAGAATCAAATTCTTCACGCTCAAACCATTCTTTTGACACTTGCAGTGAACAAATTTCTTGTTCTTCTTCTTTTATGCTAGTTTTCTTGTTCCCTGTGATAAAACAATTTTTTTATTATGGGATCTTAGAACGGTTTGGGTTGCAACAGACCTTTGAAGGTCATCTAGTCCAACCCCTGTGCAATGACTGGGAACATCTTCAACTAGATCAGGTTCCTCCTGGTCTTAGTCTTATTCCTCTTGCTCTCTCTTCCTCTACTATTGCTGTTGCTATAATTACTATAACACTATTGGTATTAGCATCATCATTACAGGCTAGGGTCACCCTTCAGACCAAAATCCAGCTGTGCTGTGTGCTGCACCAACACATCCCACAGCCTTCCCAGTGTAAATGCCAGGGAAGAGGAGGCAGGACAGGGCAGCAGGGTGAGCTGCTCCCACACTTACAGCACACAGGCAGACACCTTGCTGCCAGCTTGGCTTTGCCCAGGAATTGGCACATGGCCGCTGGAGAATGGCACTGGGGACCTGTTGCTGGTAGATGGCAACAGGGACAAGGGAGGCTGGTGGTACAGCCCCAGCCAGGGTTGGGTGAGGCTTCAGGGCCCTGCAGGCAGAAGAGCTAGCACACAGAGACATCTGGGTAACATGATAAGGCATTCATGGCATCTGAGAACAAAGGCTCATCCATCTAAAAAAAGCCCTGACATGGGGGGTAAGGCATTAATACCTAAGTGAAAGGGCTCTGACTTGTGCACCAGATTTAGGCTTGGGGAACTTGTACAATGATTTCATTTTAAAAGCAGAGGTGCACCAAGCTGCTGTGAAGATAATAATCATAATAATCAACAACAAATATCATTATTTATAGCTTGAGACAAGGATTTGGGGCCACCACACATGGCCCCAACTATGCAAGGTACTGTAGAAATACCTGGATAAGGGCATCCCCTTCCTCCCAGATGTTCAGTCTTAAAAGTATACAGCAAAATGTGGAGAACTGGTGGCTCATAAGAACCTGATTGTCCTGGGCTTTCCCCTCCTGTTTCCAGCAGGGTTGAGTTGGAAAAAGATGTTGGAGGCAGAAGGGTGAGAGGAGGGCAGTAGAGAGGCAGGATGGGGTGTGTGTTGTAAGGATGAAAGCCAGAGCTACAAGAGGGATGCTACAAGGAAGCCAGAGAAGAACTTTTTACAAGGGTGTGTAGTGGTAGGACAAAGGGTAGTACACAGACCCCTCTGCAGCCCCTGTGAGAGGTGGCTGGACCCACAGGCTGCCTCATTCCTGCATCCTGCTTCACCCAGCAGCAAGGAAGGAAGGGGCATGACAGGGGTCTGAACCTGGATTTGGTACTTGGCCTGGTAATTTCTGGGTGTGCTATGAATTCAGGTGAAATTCACATGAGCAGAACTTCTTTTGAGCACCAAATTGCAGCGTGATTTTAAGAGCAAGCCTACCAGAAAGGGTCATCTTAAAAATGCTCTAAGTAATCTGCTGAGGAGACCTTCATCTCCTCACTTTATGACACCTCCTGGAGCTTCCTCCTAGTGAGTTTTTTCCTACTTGGACTGACCAAATCCCAAACTAGGGACTGGCGGATGGATGTCAGCTGCCATCACAGTCCCTTGTCCTCATTCCAAGCCCAGCTGTCCTGTAGGAAGTTTTGCATGCCTGGACGGTCACTGGCTGCCCACCCTGCTTTTGCAGGGGCCCGAGGGCATTCCCAGGGCATGCAGGAACTGGGGGAACCATGAATGGGGAGTCAGAGTGCACCAAGCAGCCAGGAAAGCCACTGGTCAGGACCCCCTGAGACCTGCATCACTGCCTCATCATATGGTACCTGGGAAAACAAGTCCCCATCCATTACTGAGATTTGCTGCAGGTCTTCAGCCCCTCAAAAGATGGGGGGACCAACATGGACCTGGGTCTCATCTCTTATTGCTGCCCTGCTTTGTGCCAAAGTGGAGGGCACTGGCACAAGACGGAGGTCTGGGCGACAGCACGGCCATGCAGGGTTACTCTGGAAAATATGTGCACTGATATTTTATTAATTTAAAGCTGAAGTGGTTGGTATGAAAGAAAATAGCTTGTGGTCTTCATACCTTGAGTCAATGAATTCCTGGGCCTTTTATAGCTCAGGAATGCTCGGCGCTTGAGGTTGGTTTTACAAGGCTGCAAAACCGTGGCTTAAGGTCTGAACAAACATTAATCACAGTGGGACAATGACAGCTGCTCGTGTTTTACCCGTCTCTCGGGTGGCATTGCACTGTGCACATTGTGCCCTGTTTTCCCCATTTGCTTTGGTCAGCAGAGAGGGGGGTTACTACCTTCAGGCTTGTGGGGCCACTGCATCCACCAGTTTCAGTACTGGCACTCAAGGGGAGGTCCACGACCAGCATGCTGGTGCAGTGCCAACACCTGGCTCGGCACTGGCCTCAGACACTTCCCTGCACTTTGCTTTCCCCGCAAGCTGCTGTTTGAACAACACTCTTGCACTGTGGGCAAGAGAAGGAGTATTTCTCAAATCTTCATGATCTCTGTATAATAAGAGCTACAGACCTGTAGGATGAGGGGTTTAGGGTTCATGTGCAGTTGGCCTCTCAAACCCCCATCATTGTAGGCTGATGACAGGGAGGTGCAACCCAGCACAGACCCCACCAGGTACCATTGATCTACTGCGGCTCTCCCACATTCATGCTGTCCACTTACTGGGTGAGCAGCTCATATGCCACAGGATACCCAAAAACCTAAGGGTGGTCCAGGAACACAGTGGGGTGCTCAGACCCAGCCTGGTTTGTTGGGTTGCATCCAGGCCACAGACTGGGGATCCTGATGACAAGCAGACACCTGGCAGCATCCTTCCTGATGGAGACCGATGTCTGCACTGTGCACGTTTCACTGCAGCATACCCTAAGTCCTACCCCAGAAGGTATTCAGCTATGTGAGGAATCTTTTCCCCAAGAATACACCTCACTGCTGTTTGTACATTTGCTCCTCTAAAATTTAGGGAGGAGAACATGGTAAGAAAGTTTGGAACATGGTAATGAACCAGCACAGAAGAGACATTGCAGCTGCACAGTGCACTGAATCCAAGTGAATCCTGGAAAGATCTCATAATTTTGGATGGGGCTTGATTTTGGAATGCTTCTAAATGGCAATTTTGTTAATATTTTTGGCTTTCCTGAGCTCTCTCCCTATACATGGCAATTAAGGAGAGCCCTGTCCATTACTTACTTTTCGGATCATGGGTTTTAATGTTTAAACAAACTGACCCTGGAAATTTACTTCTTTGCATGTTTATGCCTGACGTTAATATGCAGTGTTACCATGGCATTCTCTCTATTTTTGGCTGGAGCATCTGTGGTGAAGACACAACCCAAAAATGGAATAAGCCCCCTCTTTGTCGTACCTGAATGCAGATAGCCATGAGACTTTTCCCACCCTAGTATTGGTTTGGCCTCTGTTAGTTTCTTTTCTCCCTGTTAATTTCTCTTTTAGTCTCTTTTCTTGAAAAAAAAAAAAAAGCTAAGCCCCAAATTTTACTGTCAAATCTCAACAATCACCAAAGTTTTGTTCTGGGTGGTAAAGAGCCAGGGCATGACAAATACTTTCAGCTGCCATGTTTTGAAGATGAAGTGATCAGATGGGTCAGGCTGACCTGTGCTCACATGGGGAATATGAGGTAGTGGGATGTGGGTGAAGCAAAACTGCTGCTCAGCTTTCTGCAACCCCCCTGTATCTTTGCTGACAACATGTGCAAGGATTTGGGGAGAGGAGGTTGAGACAGGGAGAGGAGAACTCATAGGAGAGAGATGCCCTTAGTGGCATTCATGCCTTTCATGCCTGCAGCTCCCTGGGACCTGATTCAGGAATTTTCTAATAGATACTTTCAAGAGCATGTGAGAGCCTGCTGAGCAAACCTCCCTTACTCAAAGCCAGACACTTGGGTAACTTTTTCACCCCTCCCCCCATTTATTTCAGTTGCATAAACAAACATAGAACAGTATTTCCACCAGGCTGAAGCATTTCCTTTGCCCACACAACAGCTTCAAATGGGACCTGATCTTTATTCCTTATTGAAGACGTTATAGTTACATAATTCAAAAAATATCTAGATCTACAAGGTGTTTTGGTGCCTCATGCACTCTGATCCAACACCTGTCAAAAAAAAGAAACCCCAGACCCTCAAGAACAAACTAAAAAAAAATCAATGGGACTTCTATACCTAGCAGGAATGCAGGGATAAATCATATTCGGATCTTCACCAAACTGTCTCGTTGAGTTTCCACCCTCATTTCCTTCAAGTGAAGATGATCTCACTAAAATCCTACTCTTCTTGCTTGGCCAAGCTCCCACTTTGATCTTCTGCTTTGGAGACCCACTGATTTCATGCCCACATGCACTCACTGGTGGCACCTGCTGTGGGGCCTTTCATAAACAATGGTAAAAACCAGAAAAAACAGAGTAGATGCAACCTCACAGTTCCTGAAGTATCCCCACTTAGTGTTAGCATATTGTGTGCAAAGCTCAGAGAATTGTTTTAAAAGTCCTTTTTTCTTGGGGTCTGAATATATTCACACTGGAAAAGTGAGAAAATAAACATGTTTATACATTTATTATATACAATAGTAAGGCACAAGTTTAAACAGCAAAGAATAAGAAATCTTTGGCTGACCAACAATATCAACATTTGCTGGGGGTGACACATAATGTTCTCCATTTCCCCCCCTATGTACAAATAACCCTCCAGCTGTACAACAATGTACACAAACTTCTCTATACAACCAACAACAATAAAAAATGACAGTATTTTACAACTAGTTACCAACGTCACCTGGAATGGCTACAGCACAGTTTCCCAAAAACACAAAACAGTTCAAGGAGCTGGGAAAACCAGCACAAATGGAGCTGCACCACCCTGCTGAGAGGGGCTGATCTATGGCAGTAGTACTCCACACAAGTCCTGCTAGCGCTCAGGCTGGGAGGAGACCCACTGGTCCTCCAGACCTTCCCTCCAGGAAAACTAACATCTCTTCAGTTCAACACAATTGAGGAGAATGAACCTTTGGGTTTATTTGAGCTGTTGCCTACACCACAGTATCTAACAGTTTCCTATATATGACTGTGAATCTGGGGCAGCATCAATTGTAAACACAGCTCTGGTAACTGGAGGTATTGCGGTCTCCAGAAGGAGAAGAAGTCCTGCATTCTAGCTGACTTGGAGAAGCTGAGCAGAACCACTACCAAACATAACTGAAAGCTGTATCATGCATGCTGATCCAACAGTGTTTCTGCTGGATGCCTCGCTCTCTGCCTGCACACAACTTACTGAACAGTTTCATCAAAAGAAATAATACAGCTGGTAATAAATAGGGATTTACAAGCACCTGGGTATTCTTATTTCTTGGATAAAAAATGATGAAATGAAATATTCACCAACATTTTACTTGTATTCCCTTGCTTTGTCTTCCCGCTCCTACCACAGACACCTGAGGAAGGGCCACGGAGGTGGGCCAGCAGTGATGTCACACGTGGGCCCAGCTTTTATGCAAACAATTACAACATTTAAATTAGCATTAGAGAAAAAAATAAAATTATCTTACAAGGCATATATTAAGCTGCAAAACATCCTCCAAGGGTTTTACATATTTGGTTTCACAATGCAAAGCTGCTAATACTTAAAACACACAGTTTGCTGGCCCGCACAACCTACCTACCACTACTTCGTTTAACAAGTGCAAAATCAGAAAGAGGGTGACAACAACATATGTCTAAGTCTATCTACACGCAAAAATAAGTGCATAGCTTTAACACAGCAATTTTTTTCTTTGAAATGAAAGGTATCAGCCAGGCAGTATTGACTCTGGCCCATGAAGGCTTTGAGTTCACAAGGACTTCAGTTTTCAACAAAAGCAGTGTTTAAAGTGCCTGGTGTTCTCATGGTCAAGGGCTCTGATTCGATGCCTACAGGAAGGGGTGACCTTGAGCCAGCCCAGAGCACACAATTACTTCCAGCACCCATCACTTTTCCACTCCAAGCAGCCTCACATTAAATCCCATCACCCTTTTTCCCCAAGCCAAGTTCTTCTTAAAGTCATTACGGTGCACCACAAGGTTCAGGAACTGCAAAGCCAATACAGAAATACCTCACAGAGGAAAATTTCTCTAGCAGCATGTGCAATGCACAAAGCAAGTGGTGTGCCACGATTAACACAGCTGGTGAGTTGGTTGCCTTACAGCCAGTCGCCACCTCTTAGTAAATTCAGAGACAAAGCTGAAAATGAGAAATGTTCCATCATGGGTAAAATAAGGTGAAAAGAAACTGCAGCTCAGCACAGGAAACATATGATGCTCAGGTACTCCTTTGCAGTTAAACCTTTCCCAGCCTGATCCTACATCCCTTAATGCCCAGTTCCACATCAGCTTGAACAGCAGGTTTGTATGCTCAAGGAAGGTAGGCATTGAAAATAAGGAAAAATCTCGTTCTTACCGCAAGCACACTGATTCTTCCAATATTATGCACATTAAGAGGCATCTTTTGATCTTACATGCAAAGCCAGCTTAACACCTCTGAAAACACACCCATGCAGTCCCCTTCTGAAGGAGCTCTGTAGTGCATAGCCCTTTAGGGAGCTGTTGGGATCCTCCCCATCTTTTCCTTCTGAAACCTTCCTGTGGTTACAGGGGATTGCTTCAGCAGGGTCCCCCTCCCCGCTCTACATTTATCCTCCATGAGAATTCCAGCCAACAACTGCTCCTACCAAAAAGAGAAGTCTCAGCAAGCTCTGAGGTTGCAAGACACGAATATTTGCACTGTAAACCCAGCTCCAAGAGCAACACTTGTCCAGCCAGGAAAGAGGCACCTGACCTGCCTGCCCAGGAAAACCACACCACGCCACTTCAAACAAATACTTACAAGAACCTGCCACGTACACCCACAGACCAATTATTCACAAAAACGAAGCAGTGAAATTTTCAAGACTTTGAAACTTTTGAGAAATGCACTGATGCTGATGAAGATGCAAGTTTTTCCTGGGTTGCTCAGAAACTCCCTCTGGCCTCTAAAGAGACAGAATTTCGCTCCTTGTCCTGGCTGCAGAGCAGGAGGAAAACAGAGCGGCAGTGTGCAACCAGTCTGTAACTTCACTGCCTTCTCTTTATGCCAGAAAATGCAGTTTCCTTTTTCCTCAGCAATCCCCTTCTCACACCATCGTCCATTTTCAATGCCACTTTCTGTTCAGAAAATCCCAGACGTTCATTTCATCGCTCCTCTTCGGCGCTCTTGACTTCTCCGCCTGGTCCAAAGTCTACACACATCAGACTCAAGCTTCATTTTGCACACAAACTTTCTCTTTCTTCAAACTCCTAGGGTTAGTTTTCAAGGCTGGCACACTGAGGACCATCTTGGACCTGGCTGTACAAACATGAAACCCCAGAGGCGCTGTCTTCTGCTCAGATGAGGACTTCCATCATGTCCGTATCTGGAAACTCAGGCTTGTGGAGCAAGCTGCTCACTCTGCCTTTGCTGTCAGGCAGTTTCACGTGGCTGGAGTTCTCTGCAATGCAAAGAAGGGAAGTTGGTCTTCAGCTCAAACTCAACTGCAAATTGTTTAAAGCAAGTATCAACCTCTTTTCTGGGGAGTGAAGGTGGAGCGTGTCCTAACTGTATGTCCTACATCCTAAAAGCCGAATTTGTTCAGGACACTGAGAACATGTAAATGCTGAATTCCCTGCACAATGAGAGCAGGTGTGTCAGTGTGCACAGACCCAAGGGCAGGCACAAAGACGGTACTTAAGAGATACAGACCAAAGTACCTCTTTAGCTAAAATCATAGAATGGTGTGGGCTGGAAGTGACCTTAAAGACCATCTAGTTCAGTGACAGTCAGCCCTTTTAATGACATATGGCATGTTTTTAGAGGGAAAGCTTGCTTTTCAGAGGAGAAGAATGTGTAGAAAATAGGCTTTTTCAAAACAACATGCTTGAAATAAATGTCTCCTTCGCTAGGGCTGCAAACCAGCAGCTTCCACCTTTCAAAAATCATTAAAATTGTACTTCTTTAACCTCCCTGAAAAAAGGATCTCCACTTTCTCCATACTATTCCCCTCCCACTTTCCTTTAAAAATTAGGGAGAAAATGGTGCTTTCACGAACCATGGTTTCAGCTGGAAAAAAAGAGAAGAGTCTGAGTATGTGAGCAGGTGTGGAGTGTTTTTGTGTGAAACTTGGCAGTTTTATATCTGGCAGCACGAATAACTGCATTTGCTGCAAACTCTGCCTGCCACAGGCAAGCAGAACTTTACAGAAGCTGCCCAGCATGAAGCTCTGCAAAGCCAGACTAGGCAGCCCTGGAAAAGTTCTCTCTCTACCATTTTAGTTTCCCTCGAAATACCTCCACACTGCCTTACAAATTGTGATAGCATCACGCACACACACATCTCCCTCCCCCATTAATACTGGGGCGTCCCTGGGGATCTGCTGACAGCCCTTGGGGTGCTGACATTTTGCACTGACATGGGGATCTGGCAGAGCTCACCCAGTTTTTCGCTGGCCACTCGTGCCCCTGAGGGCCGTGGGGCTGGGCTGTGTGAAGGGGTGGTACCCAGCCGTCCACGGCCAGGGAAGGAGGCGGTGGCAGGCCAGAAGAGCTCGGCAGCTTTGTCCGTCTGGGTGCTGCTGTCTTTGCTGCCCGTCTTCGCGTGGGACGCTGCCGGCACTGGGACAGGCATGCACGACAAGGCGGGCAGAGGAGGAGGCAGCGAGGGGCCTGGTGGGTGGTCGTGGTGCTCCTTCCCCAGGAGAAGCCCTGAAAACACACAGAGGTTAGTCACATGCTGGCTCAAATGCAAGGGCTGTCCCTCTGTTCCACCCCACAGCTACAAGGTGCTGATCTGGGTATGTCTCCAGCTCCTCAGCTTGGCTTAGCTTTCCCCCTTGATGCTACCTGTTGCCCTCTTTCTGACATCCATATGGTACTTCCCTATAAAACAGCTTTTTGAAAACAGCTCCCCCTTCCTGAATTCCCTTCTGCACTCCCACTCTGGTGGCACTTACCCCTGGCACATCCTTGCACACCTCCACACGCTGATCCTGCACAGCCCCAAACCACAGGCAGTGCTGCACTCATTTTCCCATTCAGATGCCACATCACATCATGCAGTCCTACCCACAGGGATGCTCACCCTCTTGATTAACTTTAACCACGCTTTTTTTAGTAGTCCAGATTTGTTATTTACTCCCAAAAAGTTGTAAACATTATGTTCTTATATCTGGAAGATTTCTCTTAACTATGGCTTTCAATAATCAGTGCAGAGTGATTTAATATGATTAAAAATATAATTAAGATACAATGCAAGGTTTAAAAATGACTAATTTTTGACTTAAGCACAAGGACACACGTTCTACCCATGGAAAGTACTCTGGAAATTAGCTGTCGGGGCAATGTGTGCCAACGCACTTTTGCTAAGTTCAAGCAGGAAGATTAGGATGAAGTGATGGATGAGCCAAAACTTAACCAAAAGCTAGGCTCACCTATGCTTCCCTTCCAGAGCTTCTCCTCCTTCCTCTCCTCAGCTATCTGGTTGCTGGTGAGCGAGGTCTGGCGCGAATGCACACCCGTAGCAGCGGCGATGGATGGGACAGACCGAGCCGGTCGCAGGCTGGCACTCTCAGCTTTCCCTGGGTCCTTCCGTGACCGTTGTTGAAGGACCTTGATCATGGCATCCTTCTCAATTATTTTGGCATGGAGATTCTTTATTCTGCCAAAATATGAATGCTCTGCTTACGGGAATGGAAAAAAATGTTTACATGAGCAAGTCTCCACACTCTGGGGCAGCAGGGAGGTCCCAAGGTACATGTCCTGCTGCTCTGTTCCCTCTGGTTTTGAGCTACTTGGACAAGGCAGCTCCCAGCAGTTCCTCCAAGGACAACTATGCACTTCAAAACAGACAGCATTTCTAGCTATTAAGACAAAACTTTTCTGCAAGGTTAACTGAACCCATCTATACTGTGGCTTTATCAATCCAGTAGGAGCAATGAGGGCAGTAGCTTGACTGGGCTGCAGGTTGCTACCTTCACCACAATTGTCAGCTGGAGTAAAAACCTGCTGAAGCAAGTGGAAAGGTTCCCTTTGGTCTCTCTAAGTGCTGGGCTCTTGCTTCCTCCTCACTGCTGCATAAACAATCAGCACATGGTGTGTAGAGCCAAGCAAAGCTTACTACTTCTTCCAGACACACCCTGAAGACACTCAAATCACTAAAAAAATTGGGATTATCCAAGATTCTTCTCTGGGAATGTTTAACACCAAATCATACCAAAAGACTACAAAACTATAAATATAAAAAAAAAATTGTACACTATGACAGGGAGATGACTATAGCTTGACTGTGCTGTACAATATATAGTACAATGCAGCTGCATTTTGTGAAGCAGTGAAAGCTAAAATGCCACATTTGGAACACCTATATATACAAAGGAGATAGACAGCAACTTCATGTTAGCACTAGCTTTCATAATCAGATGTCTAATTTGCAATGAAAACACAAGATGCTAATCTATCTGTAATTAAGTCAATGGCTAGAACTCTACTACTTCCCTGGAAACAGGATTAGCTTGCATCTGTGAGTGGAAAACAAAAACTAAACCCAGTAAAAACAATCACTGATATTTTCCACAAGCAACAAATACACCTTTTCTGTAAAAGTGTCTGCAGACTTGTGTTTTTGTGGGGAAGCCAACATTGAAGAAAATATTTTAAATAGAGTTTCAGTAAAAACCTAGAGGAATACACATACTTTCTCAAGCGATTTTTACTCATCAAGAAGTAATTTTTTACCAGGAATAAAGTCTGGATTTAAAATACTGTCCAGGTCTAATGCTTGTTGAACTACATGGCCACATGTCCCCTTGTGTGCTGAAAATGGAGAAGTATCTGCAACAAAGACCATTAGTGGTGCTGACTGTGCCCTAAACAGTTTATTTTGTATATTCTGCTGCTTGCAAATGCAACTTTGTCAGTGGTGCTCATAGTGCTAAATTTTGCAGAATTATTGCTAAATGCAATGTGATACACAACTTAAATGTGGAAAACTTAGTGTATCTAGAAAGAGCAATAAAGAGGCAAGGAGCGAAGACCAAGGCAAAGGCATGCCCTCACATTGCTGATTATGTAGGAGTGGGATTACAACTTCAGCTTTTATGACTAGATGCTCCTGTTTCCAAAGGGGGATTTTCACAGAGATTAAACAAGCACTCAGCTTCCTTGCACGCCAGCCTACTTTTTATAGTGGAACAGTCTGTTTTGTAAAAACGTTGGTTTTGTCACAGATGTTTTAACGGAAAGGTAGGAAGTTACCTAATGACAACAACCCTATAACCCCTGTTTTATTGCTAGAGAGCAAAACTAAGTCTAAGTAAAACCAAGACTATCTCTTCCAGGCATGCAGGAAGGAGCAGAAAGGCATCCTGGTTTATCTGAGCCCAGCCCAAACACCACAAGAAGCAGGTATGCCACGAGGTCCCCTTACGTGTACTCCATGTCCTGGCAGCGCCGGTTGGCTTGCACGATCTCCTCCTCCTCCTGCCAGCCCCGCACCTCCAGCGCCGTCTCGCCGTAGCTGCCATTGCGTGAGTGGCTCGGGGCCGAGGCATCCCTGGCAGAGAGGGCCACCACGGTGAGTCAGGCTCCTGAGACTGTGAGGGTGGCTTTTGCAAGTGACACTGGCACTTGCAGAGAAAACCCCAAACCCACATTCAAAGAGCAAGCTAGCAGTGGTTACCTATCAAGTGGATGGCTGTCTGGCACTGGGTCATCCTGCTGCAGGCTACTCTTGGCCTGGGTTTGGTCATTAATGCCATTAATTTAACAGAGAAGAAACAGAGAGCATGCTGAAATCACAGCAAACCTGCACAGGGCTAACAATCATCCTGAAGGGCAGGGTCAGACATCAGAGGGACTGTATTGCAAACAAGCAACAAAACTCTTCACTTTGGAAGCTGAAGAACAGCACAGGAATTGCTGCCTAGACTGGACTGCAAAAGGAAAGGATGATCCTGACTCATGCACTTAAATGCATTCCCAAGGGAAAACTCATTTTACCTGTGCCGTATATTTTAGCACCCTGAGACTATGCCATTGAGGATATTGCTTGAATCAGGTGCCTAGACTAGATAAACTTTTGGACCTGGTCAGAGGGATAAATCCTGCCTTAAACAACTATTGTATCTCATTGGCATGATACCACAGAGAGGTGCATTAACCCTGGTGGTACAACTCAGCAGGGAAAGGCAAGCAACATCCAGCCTGAAGAAAATACTCATTTAGTACTATTTCCCCATGGTTTCCATGGTGAAGAGAGTTGCCTGCTTGCAGCAAGGTCGCCTTACCTCTCTGTTGCAGCTGTGGCTGCAGCATTCATGGCAAAGTGCCGGATTGTACTCTCCTCCAGGTACTTCTGCTCCCACTTGGTCATGTCAGCTTCCAGGGCCAGGATCCTCTCCTCCTTCTCTCGCACCAACTCCATCAGGGCTGGGGCATTGTGCTCTGGGAGGCTGCTTGCCTGGTAGCTGCCCTGCCTCTGCCATTGGAAAGAGCAACAGACATTCACCCCCTGCCAAGCATGGGAGCTACTGACCCTTTTTTCCTTGATTCCCTGGAGCATGCAAAGACATCCCTATGTCTTTTGACAGGGGCAGGTGGAAAGCCCAGGCTAAACCCCTTAGCTTGCAGGAGAACAGGCAAGTTGACCATATGTGCAAACCCAGCATGTACTTCCCCAGACCGTGCTGACAGAAGAAGGGATTTGGCTGCTCCCTGGACGTGCATGGGTTTCATGAAATACCCCAAACCAAGGGAAAAATTAGGAAAAAAAGCTTGGAAAAAAGGGTGGGAAAAAGAAGCAATAAAGCTTTAAAAGACATTTATCTTGCTGGGATTTCATTCCACGGCTGAGCAGTGCTCAGGATGGACACAGAGCTATTATCTATATATATAAGGTGAAAGAAAAGTGACATTTAAAACAGCAGCTGGGAAAATGCCCCAGACATGCATGACAAGGGAGAACTCAGTAGAAATAAATGAACTTCTAATAAAAAAATGCAAGAGATTTATTACACCCCACGGTGCACAGTATTGTGCTAAAGGGGAAATGGTGTCTCAGGACCACTGGCTTCTCATCCATGCTACACTATGAACATCCATGCGCAAAGCAGTACCATCACACCACAGTGAGGTCTGCAACAACTGTTTCCATTTTCCAAACTACATTTCCCCCTTCTAGACACTTATCTCCTGCTTATGGGAAACTAGACATACCAGGGAAAGGCTGCAGCCGTTGTTTCTGGTGCAGTAACAACGAGTTTGGAAGCTGCTTTCTGGAAATGCAATATGAAGTGGCTCTTGGGAGCAATGACTGTGACTCTGCTCCTGCAAAAATACTGCCAATTTCTCTGGCAGAAAGGTAATATTTTGGAAGCATGGTCCTGATCTACAAGTGGTATCTTGGGTCATCACAGGTGCTTGTCATCTTCTGATTCAAAACTTCTGCCAGCCGTGCACTCTCAGCCTGCAATGCTAACTCAGAGGGATTGTTTTTTGGTCTTAACCCATGCATCAGTGATAATGAAGATTTGCCATTTGGATTCAGCTACCGGAAAGCCAGGGACAGACGAGATTCTGGCTCACTGTCTCCTTGTGTGCTGCATCTCTTCTGCTCACCCCAGTAAAAATGAGAAAAAAAAAACCTCCTTTTTTTCTCTGCAGTGAGAAAATGTCTCAGTTACTATAATTTTGATAACTCAGAGAAGACAGCTCTGAAGCAAAAAGCTGGGATATTTTGATGTCACATGATTCATTGCAGCATTGTGGCTCATAAACAAAAAGCATAAATAGCAGTAGTAAAAAATACCCCAAAGTGTCCTCTCAAAGCTGATAGGTGAGACAAGAAATTAAGAGTATCTTTCCTCTTAAAACTTACTAGATGGAATGGGTGCAGGTATTTGAGAACTATGCCAACCCAAAATCCAAATGCTAATTGTCAAAAAGATTTAAAAATTAAGTAATCTGTAAGTTAGAGAGGAATTTTCTGCCAAATTGAACAGATGTAGCCTGAACTCTCAAGACAAGAACTTCAGCAACAGTTCCATCTCAATTACTTTATATATCAACTTGTCCCTATATTCCAACCTTTCTTATTTCTGGTTTTATCTTCTCTTGAATTTTAATTGTATATTTTTCAAGTGTTCTTTCATTTACACCAGCATTAGCATGTCATACCCCAAGTAATTCCTTTGTTAAACTGGAGGCCAGTTAATTAAGGGGGAACTGAGAAGAGCCACTGGGACAAGACTTGAACAACAGACCCATGGTGGACAGGGCAAGGAAGACTTAACACTTCTATGGCAGCAAGGAAGAGAATGAGAAAGGTCTCCAGGGATCAGCCTCGAGAGCGGGTTCTGGAGGACGTGCCCTGCCCTGGGGCTGCTGGCAAGAAGGGGATGCTCTCAGTAGTGGCCACCTCATGACTCCACAAACCACTAACACTGTCCGGATTGCTATTTCCCAATCACGTCCTGCTGGCAGGATCGGCCTCTGCTTTCTGGCAGCACAAGCTCCATGTAACAGCTGCTTTGGTTTCCACTAATGCCTTACAAATAAGGAAAGGTTATAGTAGCAGATGTCTGCGATGACAGATATGAGTGAGCCTTTCAAGAATTGCAAGAGCATCATGCTCTGCATATGTTGCTGGTTCTTCCCCAAGCTGTAGTTTGATACATTTAGCACATCTGCTTGCCCTCCTCCAGAGCCAATGCCCATGTATTTGGCACTTGGTGTAGGCTGCAGCCTGAAAATCGTCCCTGCAACCTTCTCATGCTTTTTTTCTGTTTTCCTTTTCACAGATGACTGGACTATGAGACTTAGGAATGGAGGAGTTTTAACAAAGGAATGACTGTGCATAAATTAAAAGCTTAACACTACCCCTCTAAGGACACAGGGTTGTCAAAAGCCAAGTGAACACACAGAGAAATGCAAATTTACACTTATAGCCCATTCTGGATTAGACTGATAAATATATAATTTATTGTCTGAAGATGATGCCATCTGTCTCCAGATCTGTCATGGGTTGAGGCTTCTGTGAGCCATATAAAACAAGCTTTGCACAGAACAAATATGGCCCAAGGTCCTGCTCCTATCAAATCCCACATCATCCCACCTTGCTTTTTCAGTGAGAGATCAGCCAGAATCTGTGGGCTAAATCACACGCCCACGTGTACACCTTTTCTTTCCTTCTGTGTGGAGGTGATTTTGTACCATCTGTCATTGCTGGAGAGAAACCTGGAAGGACGTTTTCCCCTGGCAGGTTTGGGGGAACACACAGGGGTAGAGCCCTGCCTGCCCGTAGGCAGGGGAGCCAGGACCTCCCAGCCCCACAGCAGGCAGGGCTCAGCTGTGCCTGGCAGCCCCACAGTGGAGCTGCCTCATCCTCTGCTAAAGATCAGGAATAAGAAGCATAGAGTGGTTTGGGTTGGAAGGGACCCTCAAAGATCTTCTAAATCCAGTTCCCTTGTCATGGGCAGGGAAAACTTCAGGAGATCAAGTGCCTCAAAGCCCCATGCAACATGACCTTCAACACTTCCAATGACACACAACCCCATCCAAAGAAATGGTTTGGGAGGAAAGCCCAACAGCCTGAACCCAGAAGCAAGGTGGCACCTGGCAGGGCTGCAAGTGACCATCCCTCTTTAAAATCAGCACCAAAGGGCCCATGCTGGGGTCCTGCACAGACCACCTCGTGCTCACCTGCTGCATCCTCAGTGAGTCCAGCTCCCGCTCCAGACGTGTGCGCAGCCGCCGCTCCATCTGCTCCCTTTTCTCACAGGCTGCCTGCAGCTGTGTCAGCGCCTGCTGCAGCTTTTCCACCTTCTCCACATAGGCCTGCTTCCTGCGCAGCTGTGGGGTACAGGGGGTCAGCAGTGCTGGAGGGCACTGTACCCCCACCCTGGGCCAGTGGGACCCCTGCACTCTTGAAGGCATGCACTGGACTCAAGCATGGCTTTGGCTGTTTGCTTCAGAGTTTCCGCAGGGGAAGGATGGTGCCTCTGATGGGCAGGGAATGAGCACAGCAGGCATTGCCGTGGTAGCGCTACCCCGTTAGGAGGTACTGCTGCCCAGATCTTCCACGCACTGGGAATCTGCTAACCATGAATCCCTCTGGCCACTTTGAAGGAAGAGCCATCACACTGGTGGATACTCTTTGAGCAAACATAGAGGACCCAGCTAAGAGAAATCCCAGTGAGTTTTACTGACTGGTGACACTTGGCATATTGCCTGTGCCTGAACAGAAGGGTTTTTTTCAGTTCTGCATATTTGTTCAACGCAGGTGGAACAAGTGGAGTGCCAGAAGCCAGCAGCGCTCCACCTGCTCTATCGTGCTCACAGGCTTGTCCATGCTGATCTATAGATGTCCTGGCAGATTAAACTGGGCCCTTGTTACATATATAATGCAATTACTGAAGGGGTAAACAAGACACAAGAATTTTCCAATACAGGGTTTTGCAGCCAGAGATGGCTCAAGAAGCATAACCCCAAAAGGGTATGAATGCCTCTTCTGCCACCCTAAATCCATCCATGTCACAGGTGAAGTGAAATACAGGCCTGTTCACAGCAAAAGCAAAGCCTGGCATAAACAAATCTCCCCAGCAAGAGCCAACAGCTGGCAGTGTGACCTCCCTAGCTCTGTTGCAATCCAGGCTAACACTTACAGCTCTGTGGGCTTTCCATGAAAATTAATAAGATTATAGTCAGCACTAGTCTCTGGCAGCAGCACGAAGGTGGCATTCCTCAGGAGCTCACGACTTGGCAAGACAGACACAGCAGTGGCTTCTTGCTGAATGTGCAATTTTGGCAGTAGGAAGGTGTTTGTTTGCACCAGCAGGGATCGGAGAGAGTTAGGGAGCTACCCCAGGGTCCCTCCTCAGCAGCAGACCTCATCTGCACTCCTGTGTCCTGCCAGATGCTGCAGGGTCCATCTGGATCACAGTAGCCACAATTCAGCTTTGGAGCAGCCCTCCAAGCCCCAGGGTTCACATACTCGCATGTGAGTGCAACTCTGCCCATGTGGGTGAGGTGATGCTCACGTGCCCACCGCCTTCAAAATCAATTTGATAGGAGATATGCAACAAGACAGTTCTCACATTCATAAATTTGTAAGATTTTTGATCCAATTATTGACTTTTCTATCTTGTGTGTAGATTCATAAGCAAAAAAATCACCCATGCATTAAAAAAACTATGTACAAAACATTGTAATTCAACTTAATGGGTTGTCAGTGAAGTGTGTATCCATAAGGGAGGAGGGACTACAATCAGAGATACCTGATAATAAGCTCTAACACCTCACAGACACACAGACTCCAATAAAAAAAAGCTGGATGGCACGTGAAGACGTACCAGTCTGTCTTCCTACTGCAAGGTAGGATCAGCTGTACCTAAAACCTGGCACATGTCTGTATAATCTGTTTACAAAACCCCCCAGGAGTAGGGACTCCACAACCTATCCCTGCAAATTACTTTACAGCTTCTTTTCCTTTACTGCCAGAAAACTTGTACCCTAATGCCTAATCTGGATTTCTCTTATGCAATTTAAGTAAATTACTTCTTGCTCTGTTTCCAAACTATGATCTATTAGAGCAAGAACCATTTAGTTAAACAATTCATTTATTCACAAGATCAGCAAACTTGCCTGAACAGTGCCCTTGTCCCGGGGATTAGAAAAATAAAGATGAAGAAGAGCTAAGGCTAAAAAGAGATGATCCAAGCAAATAAATCTAAGTAAAAATGAGTGGGTGTTGGAAAAATATCTGCACTAGAAACATAACTCCAGTTTGAGCAATCGAATTCGACAGATATGAGATTTGAGTGAAAGACTCTTACAGAGATGGAGAAGCCACTATCACTCTAAGTAGGTTGCTTCAGTGTTAATTACTCTAACTCTTTATTTCCAGCCTGATTTTCTCAGCTTCATCCCCCAAACACTGCATCTCATTATTTCCTCTTATATTAAATAGTAACATCTAATCTATCTGACAGCAATCCCTTCTTCATCCATCCCTAGATGGATGAAGGGAGAGCAGCAAATACTGTCTACCTTGACTTCATCAAGGCCTTCAACACTGTCCCACAATATCTTCAGAGGTACACTCAGGAAGTGTGGACTGGATGAGTGGGCAGTAAGGTAGATTGAGAAATGTCTGAAAAGCAGATCCCAGAGTGTCATAATCAGTGGCACAGCATCTCTTTGGAGCCCTGTCACTAGTGGTGTACCCCACGGTTCAATACTAGGCCAGTATTGTTTAACTTACTTATCAATGACTTGGATGAAGGGGCAGATGTCTCCTCAGCAAGTTCACTGATAGCACAAAGTTGGGAGGAGTGGCCCGTACCCCAGACTGATTTGCAGCCCTTCAGAAGGACCTTGGCAGGTTGAAGAGATGGGCAGAGAAGAACAAACAAATTCAACAAAGGCAAATGCAGGGTCCTGCACCTGGGGAGGAACAACCCCCTGCACCAGTATAAGCTGGGGGCCAGCCTGCTGGAAAGCAACTCTGCAGAGAAGGAACTGAGGATCCTGGTGAACAACAGTCCATGAGCCAGCAGTGTGCCCTTGTGGCCAAGGCCAATAGAATCCTAGGATGCATTAGGAAGAGCACTGCTAGCAGGTAGAGGGAGATGACCGTGCCCCTCTACTCAGCCCTGGCGAGCCCACATCTGGAGTGCTGTGTCCAGTTCTAAGCTCCTCAGTACAAGACAGACATGGAGCTCCTGGAGTGGGTCCAGTGGAGGGCTACAAAGATGATTAAGGATCTGGAGCATCTCTCTTAAAAGGATTGGCCGAGGGAGCTGGACCTGTTCAGCCTCAAGAAGAGATGACTGACATGGGACCTCATCAGTGTCTATAAATATCTGAAGGGAGGCTGTCAAGAGGATGGAGCCAGACTCTTCTCAGTGGTGCCAAGCAATAGGACAAGAGGCAACGGGCAGAAACTGATGCACAGGAAGTTCCACCCAAATATGAGTAAGAACTTCTTTACTGTGCAGGTCACCAAGCACTGGAACAGAATGACCAGAGAGGTTGTGGAGACTCCTCACTAGAGATATTCAAGACCCATCTGAATGAAATCCTGTGCCATGTCCTCTGGGATGACCCTGCTTGAGCAGGGAGGTTGGACCAGATGACCCACTGTGGTCCCTTTTAACCTTGCCTATTCTGTGATTCATGCGCATGGACTGGAGCTCAGACACCTCTTCAATTCTCACAGCAAAGAACAGTTTCTGGGCCTCAAATAAATTCTCTAGCTGTTTTCTGAATCCTTTCTGATTATCCAGTCTTCTATTCAAAGCATGGACTAGACACAGAATTCCACCAGCACTCTCCTAAATGACATGTTGTGATAATACCACGTACATATTTTTGAATTAAATCCTTCTACTAGCAGGCGCTCAGTATAATGCAGATTTACATAGTACACTCTCTTATCTTAATTCAACTTATTAGCTACTGCTTATTTCTCAAGGCTTGATTTAAAAAGCTGTTACACTTAATTACATTCTGCTGATAGAAAAAAATCTGTGAATTTACAGAGCAGTGCATGACCTAGAGCTCTGTTAACAATAAGAGTCATTTTAATTTCAGCGATTTTGTGTTTCCTTCAATATACTCCAAATTATAGTAAAAATCCCTGGTTAAGATGAAGGTTTAACACTGCAACTGTATCTGCTGCATGTGTCAAATTAAGATCCAGAAACGTTGGAGACTGTTGAAAGGGTGCTCTGATTTAGCCATGAAACAGGACAAAAATGAGGGAAAGGGAGTACAGGAGCTTAGGCACATGCCAGCATCCTCAGATTAACTGCACTTCACCTGAGCCTCCTGATACTGCCCTGAACAACTAAAACACAGTAGCTGGGCTAAAATTAACTTGGACTACCCCTAGGATGAAAAAAGCAGTTAAAAACTACCAGGTCAACATGGGTTTGTCCGGGTTGAGGGCTCTGGCAGACAAACTCTGCCAAATACCATTGCATCACTTGTATATGTGTCACCTCTGAGATCTAACATGCCCCAGGCAGGAGGTTACCACCTCTGTACCACCTACGGTGCCCCAGGCAGGAAGTTACCAGCTTGGTAACATCTGCCATGCCCTGGCAGGAGGTTGGGAGCTCTCTCGAGGGGAACCCTTAACCTTTCCTCAGCTCCACGAGTTCACAATCCAGGATCCAACAGACGTACATTTTTATTGGATAACTAGACTAAAACCTGGCTACTGCCAACCTCTTAAAGACAGAGCCCTAAGGCTGCAAACCTATTTACTACAAGCCAGCAGGCATAAGGTAGCTTCTTGCACCATCTGCCTGGGAATCAGTATTTATGCTTTTGCCTTCACTATTGTGTACTCAGCAAGCCAATGTCACCTGCCAATACAATACTGACAGTCTGTTGAGCAGACAGGAGCTAAACATATTTCTTCCCATCCCCTGCATGATGCCAGGACCATAGGAGCATGTGTTTCCACCTAAAACATTCCTTTATTCAGCCACTTTGTAATGAAATGCAAATAGAAAACCTCAGGCTGCCTTTAAGCCAAACAGTGTCAAGTGAATTATGTACAGATTAAAGGTATGCTGGCTCCTGCAGCTGCCCCAAAGGGACTACCCCAAATAACAGGGAGCAGGCTTTAGTCTAACTAACAAAGGAGCAGTTAAACTTAATGTGATCCCCTTCTTGCTGCTGAGTGCATCCACTGGAGGAAATGGAGTTTTTAAAATGTTTCTAAATAGGAAGCCAGAATGGTCTAATGGTTAGGTAGAAAACAGCAATGCCTTCAGCACTTACATATAATACCATAAATCTTCCAGATTCTAATTAACCATTAGTTAGCCTAACAGGGGGTCTGTCTGCTGGATACCCTGCCAGGGAACATTCAAATATCACTGAGGTCAATTCACCCTCCATCGTTCTAAGACAATAAGAACCACCTAAGTTACTTGCAGGTATTTGAGAAAAGCTTTCCCTTGCTCCTCAAAAGACCTCTTGGGAGTTTTGCACTTCTTAGGTCTCATGGTATGACAGGTTCTCTTCAGCTCTCAAATAAAACCTGTAGCTCTTTGTACCTCTAAATCCTGTTCAGTCTACTTCCAGCCAGATCATTAAAAATGTGAAGTTGCTGTGCAAATCTCAAAAGCCTCTTGGTATTCACTGGCGAGAAATGGGATGCGCCAACATCACATGTCTGTATCACAGTCCCAGGCCAGTGAGCAGTCAGTTTTTAATGTGACTTTTCTGTTAAGTTGTACCAGTACCTCAGCCACCAGCCAGTTGAGTCTTGCTCCTGGTTACATGTTGAAGGCTCTGCTCTGGAAACATCTAATCTACGGTTGTGGCCTCCTTTGCTTGCTTGTCTCAGTACTGTATAACTAGACATCTTTAAGAGGGCCAGTACAAGGGAAACAGGAAGACCTACCGCACTGTGGCTAGAAGAGAATCAGGACTTGGGTGGCAAAAGGCCTAACTGCAAGCCACATCTACCCTCACAGCACAGAAATGTTGTCCATGCCTCACCTCCTCTTCCAGTTTGATGACCTTGGCTTGTGCATTGTTTAGGGCCTGGTCAAGGATTTCGATGTGCCTCCGCTGATCCTCATTAGCAGAACGCACAGCTGCCAGCTCCACCTCCAGCTTTTCCTTCTCCTTCAAGTGCTCTTTGTCTGAAAGAAAGACAAGAACAAGAGCCACTCCATGAGGACAGCTCACAGGCCCAAGGCCACACACCAAAGGTAAGCTGCCACTTCCTAGAAAAGCAAAAATTATGTGAAGTAGCAGTGAGTAGGGCCATTACAACACAGGGCTGAGACACAGTGGGCAAGGAGCTTCTACTGCCAGGGCTCAGCCCCTCAGTGGCCAGCCTTACGTGAGCACCAGCAGCAGAGGCAAGTGGCAGCTGAGGCTGCACCTGCACTAGCAGAGCTGGTAGACACAAGCACTGCCTCACAGCTTTTTGTTCTGCTGAACTGCTAGCATGCTCCCCAGCAAAATTTTGGGAGATGGCCAAGAAACCTCAGACCCATGGATGTGCGCTGTGTTGTGCCTGGTCGTTTTTATTTGCAAGGAGGGAGATCATGACACACACAAAATGTGAAGAAATCAAATAATAAACACAAATCTGTGCTGGACAGCCTGAAAATGGGAAGAGGGAAAAGCAATAAGGAAGAGTAAGATAGAAGGCAACTGTATGGGCTTTCTCTGGGCATGCAGAGAAATGGAGGCTGTGGAAGACATTTCAGCTCCACAAGGGCCCAACCAAGGTAACTTTCCAGACCTGCATGACCCAAGGATCCAGCGATCAGTGCTCCCCTCCTATTAAGCACCTTAACACATCACAAACAAGACTAAATCATATTGATAACTTCTGTGCTGAAAAATCATCCCTTTTTTGGGTAAAATTTAAAACCACTTAAAAAAACCCCACAAACTAGCTAAAATCAGTCAGCTTTGCTCGTATCTTTTTCTTCAGCAATAAACTGCAGGCCCACCACTGACTTTGCTGGCAAGCTGCCTGGGGAAAAGCTTGGCTCCACCTGCTTCTGCCCTGTCAGTGCTGAGAAGCCATTTCAGGGAACACGAGTGTCACAGGCCAACCACTGGATCCCCGATGTCAGAAGGCAAATAGTTAATGACTGGAGCGAACAGACGATTGAGGTTTCATTCAGTGAAATCGGAGATTTCAAAATCTGGCCTTCATTCTGAATGACAACAAAAATAGAGCACTTGGAAAGCCTCCAGGAAGGAAAATTTCCTCCAAAAATTAATTTGGCATCAATTAAACTTTGTTTTGATTTTTGACTTTTAAAACACAGCATTACAGAATTTATTATTTTTTAACTGAAGTGAAAAGTTTCTCCAGAAACACTGAAATGTGGAAAATCTGCCTCAAATATCCAGCCCATCCCACCCAAATGTGACCAGTCAAGCTGGAAGCCCCAGGTAGGGTCAGAAAACTTCATATGACCAAAGCCAGTCCATTTCAGACCTGAACTACTCCCAGGAGGGCGACATTCTTCCTTATAGTCAGGTGGGATGAGAACAGATTTAATTTCCACACCATCAGTAGGTGTCTGTAGCAAGGGGAGATGCATATGAGCTGAGCCACGTCGAACAAGGCAAAAGGGGACAAGGTGAGCCCAAACCCACCCAGCAGTCTTCCCATTTATCCTTAAAGAAGGAATTCAGCATGTCATAACAAGAAACTCTGGCAGCAACACTGGCATGCTGGTCACTGCAGAGCCCACAAGCAAAGCCCAGCAAGTGCTGCACAGACCGTGTCACTGACTGCCACCAAGAGTTGTCTTGGTATGACACAGCCTTAATCTTCCCTTGTTGGCCAGGAATTTTATATTGGACATGCAGACCTCTTCCTTCAATGCAAATACATTTACTTTGATCAGACTGACCAGAAAAGCATTAATATCTATTGTACAGAAGTGTAACTGTGGGCAAATTACCCAGGAGCTAATGGCACTGGAGGGTGAAGAAGCTGGAACATGAATGCTATTTCAGTCCTGTGGCATTCCACAATCTCATTCTGGGACATGTGCTCTGCTCCAGATCTGAAATCCATGTTTCATGTTACACATGGGGATAACACATAGCAAAACAGAACTTGGGATCTTCACTTTCAGCTTCCATTCAGGGAACTTCAAGCACTCAGTCTGCCCTGCTGTGTTATACTTTCTATCCCCCCAAAGGAGGACAAATTATGCTGTACACAAAACAATAACCACTGGAAAGCTGGCAAGAAAAATTTCCTGAACAGCTCTCAACACTTCTTCACATCAGCTTCACCCTGCAAAATGCTGGAGGTACATTTTATAAATACTTTTGCATTAATTTTTAGTGAAAAAGGAACTTTGTTGAACATATCTTAAGTTCTCTTCAAGTGCATACAAGGTATCCTTAAAGTCTAAATACTGCTTTACTGCACTACCCTTGCATACACCTTTTTTAACTGAAGGCCTCCAGTTAATAACTATTTCTATGTTCTGGTGGGTCACTGCCACATTCCATTACAGAACAGTTCCCAAAAGGCTTCTCTGCTGCTGTTCACAGTTGTAATCTCATAGCTTTCCACCCACTGCCTCTGCCTGTTGTACCTCCACACACTGCAGACATTAAACCTAAGCTCTGGCTGGGTAGAAGAAAGGAGATAAAGCAAGGAGCCTACTTCAGTACCTCTCAAACAGGCTTTCTGAGTTGTGAAGCTGGGTAGGTGCACCAAAAGTACGCAAGTCTTGACCCTGCTTTGTAGAAGAAACATTAGACAAAAAGATACACTCAATCTGTGTCACCTCTTCCCTAAACTCAAATGTGATTGCCATCTTATCATACAATTACATCTGAATATCAACTTATTTGACCAATTTAATGATCATCTCAATACATCCCATGCTGCTTTTCTCCTTGCTGTGATGTTTCAGAGTGGAAACATGGACATACTTTAAAAGACAGTCCTTATTCATACAAAATGACCACTGCTGGCAGGAGAAAATATATCAAATTATGGCAGTCAGAGACTAATTCGGCTGCAGGATTCTGCTGCAAAAACAAGACTGGCTCCCATACCACCATCCCTTGTGGCACTTCCAGTAATTTCTCTTACGCAGGTTTGCATTTCCTAATGGTGGCTCTTCACTTAAGAGCTGCTAATTGCACAGATGCTTTCTGGTGATCATGTCTTTCCTTGGGTCATCAGGTCCAGACACTGAGGTTTCCTTCCAGAGGAGCAGCAAAGCCACTGTCCATCTGTCCCTATGCCCAAACCTCGCTCAGCCCTCTACAGCTGTGGTTTGATTCTGGCTAAGCTGGGCGCAGGGAGGCCTGGAGCAGCAACACAGACTATTTCCTGTCTTAATACCAAATGGCTCTTAGTCTGCCCCAAACCCCACTCTCAAAAACATCTGTTGTGGGCATCTTCTTTGGCTGGATACATTCAATGGGAATATTTCTTCGTCTGGGATATTTGGGACAGAGATATATGCACAAGTTCATAGCACATGAACTGAACATTCCCATGAAGCATGAGGCTCTATCAACACACTGCCAAAAACGTCCATGTACCCTCACTAACGGGTGAAAAGCCATGTGCATGGGCACAGACCTCAACCTGTTTCAAACACCTGAAAAAATGGATCCTTGGAGGACCCCTGCTCCCACAGCCAATAAATCCCAGAAAAACACACAAAATTGTTAGCCTCCACCAAAATGTATTTTTCTCATGATATACTGTATCATAAGCTTTTTCTCTGCTCTATACCCCTGAAACCATCCTGTCTTCCTGCCTCTCCCTTCCCACAGCATATCTTAGCCTCTTTCTGTCTGTTTCTTCTCCTGCCTATATGGTCACATACTCCTTTATCAGTTGCTGTTTCTTGTCTTTCCTTCAAATAAACTTTTGCCTTGTCAAAACATCCCATAATTATCATGAAACTAATACGGTGTGAGTTCTCTCCTTCCCTGATATAACAGTAGCATTTCTCTTAGGCACAAATGCCTAGCACTTAATACTTGCAGGCATGTGGCCTGGCTTTGTTTATTATTATTATTACAAAAAATAAGATTTTTTTGTCACCTCCAGACTCCACCTCAGAGTACACAACTGCTCTGCACTGTTGCACTGTTAAAGGAGAGCTCTGTGAGGAACTGAGAAATGATCCCTGTACATCCTGCCTTGCCAGACTTCTTTTTCAGGGAGTTTTTCTCACTACTGGAGTTCTACCACACAAAACTTTGCATTACCAACCTCAAGAATTTTATCCTTCCTTCAACTTATCATGAGAGTAGCTTAAAATGGTAACTTTTAGAAACCTGCTGATGTTGGAGTCTTCTTATATAACTTGGGTTGGCGATGTTATGGTCATGTTTCCAGGCTGTTTTCCAAAAACATAGGGACTAGAAATCTACTTTTGCTTTCCTAATGAAAATTAAGATTTGCATTTATTAATCTTAGTAAGCTGCAACTCTTAGGAAAAAAATAACAAATCAATTTCACAACAAATTTTTTTCTCTTCTTCTAAAAATGACTATTTCAATCTCAGTAGACAGGTGTATATCAGGAAGCTAAAACTCAGTTTTCCGACTCTCAGTTTTCTGTCTGTGTATCCCATTAAAAGATATGAGGGTACAAACTGTGCTTGTAAAAACCCCCAGGTTGGCAATGAGGTGCAATCCAACTGCGGTCATGGTCTGCCCCTGGGGAAGAGTCACAACCATTAGTATATAAATGAAGTCAGCAATACAGGACTTCCAAGCAAAACCTTTTATGGACTCTCAGAAGGGTGTTTTAGGCAGACACCCCTGACATCAAGGTCATCAGTGTGTCTGTCCCAGCAGCCCAAAGAACATGACTGAAGAGGACCTGCTTTACACATGCCCATTTTTCTATTCTTGGAAGCACTTTGCATTGCACTGCTAACATTTAGCTCTCTGGCCTAGCCAGAAGACACTCCAAGCATCCAGACCGTCTTATGTGATAGGATCTGGAAAGCTATATTTGTTTGTAAGCTGTGAATTGATTGCAGTAATATGCAGAGTGCACAGTGCAGTTTCATTGCTATTTATTTACCAGCAGAAGCACAGAACATGTTTGTGTGCTGGAAAATAACTCAAATTCAATCCATCCTGGGGATTTAACTCCCCCTTGTAGCCAACAGTATATAGCAACACTACCAAGCTGTCCCTATATGAAGAGAGCAGGTCCCAGTATCCAATTTCCACTATGCAGCTTATCCCGTTTGAACTCTTCCCAAGGATGACAAGACTTACACAGCAATGCTATTTCCTTAGCAGATCATCCCCTTGGATTGCAGCAGTATCTACACACCCTTATTGCATTTGCTAACATGGCAAAAATCATCTTGGAAAAGATCACCAGATTCTTTTCTGGTTTGTGCACACATGCACCAAATGATCAGCCATGATGGCATCACCAGTGCTGGTGAGAGCCAGAAGAAGGCTCTTCAGCATTTGGAGCAGCTGGTGGATGTTGCAGGGCTGCTGGTGAAGCATCTTGACCAGTACCAAACACTGCACTGCTAATGGAGGTGGACGGTTCTCCACTGCAGTTGCAGCTCATCTTCCAAGGAAGCTCTTGGTGCAATAAATGAAACAGAAGGATTAGCTGTACACAGAATTGAGCTTCAACAGGATTTAAGCTTGCAGGGTACTGCACAGCTCTCAGGTGGTCAAGCCCTTCTGGAAGTGTGCTGAAGATGCTCAGGATACAAAAGAAGTCACACACTGCCACACAGCATCCAGCTGCTCAGGTTTTGGGTTGGATGATCTCACACACATTGGAGCATGGCAAGGAAATCTGCAGCACTGTGCCCAGTCATTATGGATGCCTAAAATTGGTTGGGAACGGATGCTTTCATAGCAGTAGAAGTTGTAAAATCTTTGTCTCTTCAGTCCTTTTTGAAAAGCATGGTTCAGCTCTGCTCATTCTCCTGCTAGTCAAACCATGGCACTGACAACTAGTCAGCAGAGGTTGCTCCAGGCTTTTCCCAGCCAAGAGAAGAATCTGTCTTCTCTAAGAAGCATGCAACTCTAGAGATGATCCCTGCAAGCAACACTTCACAATTTCACATAAATATTTATAAAAAATAAGCTAAGTTGTGCTACCATTAACTCCCACTGCTTGGTTCTGATGCTCAAAGACAAAAAAACCCACCATAAACAATCCAGTCTGCAGCTTAAGTAAGAGTATGCGATAAATTTGCTGAGTGAAAACC
Organism: Sclerurus mexicanus; assembly: GCA_013396755.1. NCBI lineage: Eukaryota > Metazoa > Chordata > Aves > Passeriformes > Furnariidae > Sclerurus > Sclerurus mexicanus. The sequence continues at coordinate 643,452 of VWZF01002195.1, read as the reverse complement.
AAGTCACAAGCACAATAATAATTAATAGCTAAGTATTTACCTCCATTCCACCACGTGTTTGCATATATATATATATATATATGCACCTTCCAAACAGACAGGCACAGTACTCACTCTGAGAGGCATAAAGGCCCTCTGTTGCCTTATCCTCGTGCCCATCGAAGTCTCTGCTGGCCAGCTGCCTATTGGCTGTCTCCAGTCGTTCTGCAAAAAACAGGAAATACTTTAAGTATAAATATATGTATATAAAATTGTAGGCCAACCAAGAAAATAAGATGCATGCCAGCAGAGCAGTATAAATAGACTCTCTGAAGGAGGACATTAAAATGGAGGCTGACACATACATAAAAGATGAGGCCTTTGACCTCTTTCATGAAGCTGTGCTGTTCAGATTTACAGAAACTGGGGGAAAAGCCTCTGCCATTCATAGCTGATGTGCCCAGGCAGTTCATCTCTCACACTGTTCAAAATGCACGAGGCAACTGCAATCTGAATTACCCAGCTTTGCAGGGGGATGGGTACTTTCCTGCAGTGAAGAACTGCCCTTGGTGCCTCCAGGGGGAAGGCAGCCCCTGGCCAAGTGACATCAATCCTTCAGGGTGCCATAGAAAAGGAGCAGTTTGCTGCTGTCAGGGACAGTTTCCTGGGAAGCTTCCAGGGAAGATCGTGCCTTCAGATACCTCCCTCCTCCAAAAAGACCATGTGACCCACCTTACACCATTGCAAAAAGTGTAAGTCAGCTTGCAGAAGGCATCTCACTGCACGAGTAGATACCAAAGTACCCCCATCAGGAACATGGATGGGCAAGAGTTATCCAATATATACTCCACTTCCTTTTTCAAAAGGTTACACCCTCAACTGGGCCTTTGATGCTCACTGCTGGTCTGTGAAGGCACGTAATCTGGAGATTTATGGGTAGCGCAGCACTGCCCTACAGTGCAATTTGCTCTTCAGCTCTTCAGATCTGGACAAGATACTCTGACTGGTGGCCTTGCTGTCAAATCCATCATTGCAAGTGCTGAACACAAAGGCACTATAAGGAGCTGACTCTCATACTTTGCTGGGGTTTTTTGCCAGCAGCGGAGTAACAGCAGTTTTGCCTTATGGCAGTGGGCAGGGCCTTATTTCTCATGACATCTATCTAAATAGTGCGTGAAGCCACTCTTCTAAAGTCTGCTGCTGTGGAGCTTGTAAGAGAAACACATGTCAACCAGAGGAAAAAAACACACAAGCAACTGTAACATACCACGGAGATCCCTGTTGAAGTCGTGAAGTCTCCTAATTTCTCCTTCAAGTTTGTTTCTCATCGCTTTGTCCAGAGACTCCCTCTTAGTGGTGGTCTTGACCAAGCCCTCATAAGCTTCTGAAATCCTTTGAATCTCTATTTCAAACTGAAAGGAGAGAGAGTTCCTGTTAAAGCCCCATAGGAATGTGTCCTGCCCCAGCATTTGTCCAGCATGTATTGATGAGACACAGCGGTAAGAGCGACGCTCATGCCAAGTGTCACACCAGGCACTAATTCTACAATGACCCATGTTCCTGGAAGAGGATGGTGTGAAGCCTCAACAATGCCGGAGGCTCCTGCAGTGGGGACCCCTGCAAATACCCTGTAGGGCAGCTCACTATGCCACAATGCCTCACGACACCCCATTGGCAGCTCCCAAAAAAGCTTGAGGTGGGCTGGACTTGATGGAACTGCTTGGTTGCCTTTGCTCTACGATCGAAGTGGCTGCTTTAATGCCATCCAAGAGGAGAAACAACAGAAATAGTATATTTGTGTAGGCTTTATTCTCTCCTAGAAAGGGTTGTAGGAGGCAACATTTATTATTCTGCCAGGTCTCTGATCCAAAACATATCTCTAAGCTCGCATGCCACCAGAAGTATGTTAGGCTCAGCTGTGACCTCACGTCAGTTTTAAACTATTGTGGTTCATACCTTTCCATCCTTGACTGAAGACTGCTGTATATAAGAAGAAACTCTCTGTAACAGACCAAACCAATTATTTTGGTTTTTCAATCTTCTTAACTTCACCTCCTTTAAATCTGGCATAGTGCAGAGGAAGCCCTTAGCAGTGAACTTGCTTCTTAAGCCCTGAGCCGAAAAGACTGACAGGAGAACAGTCCTGGGCAGAGTTTTGCTGCCCAGCTCAATCCATTCAACTACTTTTTTAATAAGATAATGTCCTGTTAAGTGGTACAGCTTTGGTAAAATCTTTGCTGCGGGAATGATCAACACTGATGTGGGAGTCTGCTCCTGCATGCCTGACCCTGTATTCGTGTTTGTGGAGAAAAGCTTGATAATGTGCACAGGCTGGAAAACCACAAGATATATATAGCCTCCCACATACCTTTCTAAATCAGGCGCTTTTTTGGCCTCTTGAATCATGGGTAGGGCAGATTCGTGATTTTTGAAGTCAGGGTGCAAGCTCACCTCCACTTGCTGTGGAGTTAGGTGCCTTTCATTAAGCTTTAGGTGTGATTTGCCAGGGATACTGCAGCTGTCACCCTGCTGTCTGTGTAGGAACCTGCAGCCAGGCTTCAGCAGCCTGGACCTGCACTTCCCAAGATGCTGGGGCCACTCTGTCTAGACACAGCCCATGGGCAGGTGGCACCTCCAAACCACACACTAAGGAAATTCTGGCACAGCAATGATGGGGAAACCTCGTTACCTTCCCCAATTTCTGCCTTCAGCTCAATTATGAGCACAAAACCTGAAACAAGTGGGGAGGTTCAGACTGGACATGAGGAAACATTTCTTTACTGAGATGGCAGACAAACCCTGGAACAGGTTTCCTAGAGAGGCAATCCATGCCCTGAGCCTCTCAGAGTTTACAAGGCATTTGAGCAATGCCCTTAACAACATGCTTTAACTTGGTTTGTCATGAGTCGGTCAGACAGTCAGACCAGATGACCATTGTAGGTTCCTTCCAATTGAAATAGTCTATTCTAGTCTATGACTGTGACCTACAATCAAAAATCTATCTCATGTGAATTTTCCAGAATCAAAGCACTTTCCTGAATCATTAACTACACAATCCCAACCAGACACCATGCTCAGTGGGGTGCCCTGACACCTGCCACTTCCCATGTCTCCCCTCTCCAAGGTGAGCCACTATGTGCAGGAAAAGATGCCTGCTCCAGAGAGCTCCTACCACAGCAAAACATATTTCCCAGCACAGCAGTGGGTTTCCACAGCCCAGCATTCCAGCCAACACTGCTGGTTACCACAAGGGCTCTGCTTGGCCCTCTGTATGCTGTTATTTCCTAAAACACATCACCACACAAGCCTCCTGCAGCCCTGGAGGCAAAAGCTTGCTGTAGGAAAAGAAAGAACCTCCATCAGCACTGAACAAAATTAAAGGAGAGCAGAACAACAGCCACAAATGGTGTCAGCATTTCTCAACAGCTCTGGGATTTCCTTCTTTTATGGAGGAGAAAAAACAGTTCAGACTCTTCTCTGCCTGGTAGCTCCTGGAGGTGACCCACTCAAACAACCCACACACATGGCATGGGAAAGAGCCAGCCCAGCCTGGCAATTAAACTTCAGCAAGGTAACACTGCTCAGAAGAGGAAAAATAATGCTTTGGGTTTGGGGGGGGAAAAAAAAAGTTCAAAATTAAATGTGCACTACTCCTCTTCCAACTCTTTTTAGGTAAGAAAATCAGGCACCTCATCAAACAGCACAAGGATTAATCACCACCTTGTACCTCTCTGCAAAAAAGTCTGTTCACACATGACTGAGAATACGACAACCCTCAGGGCTGATCTGCTCATGCAAATGGCCCAGGGAGCCCTATAACTCAAGCCAATTTTCTCTAATTTCTTCTCCTTTTCTATAATGAATAAAAGTGATGGGAGGGTGGTCCTACCTAGAATCAAAGTAGACAAACAAGAAGTACTCCTCCTGATGCCTTTCACTTCTAACAAGAGGGAAGAGTTTTCACACCCAGAGTATGCAATTTAACTCAATCACATTTTCAGAAGTGATGTTCAGCTGAAACTGTGGGAACAGAAGAGGGCCTGCCCTGTCCTGTGTCCAAACACAGAAAAAAGCAGCATGGGAGAGATACCATGGATTTGGTTTCCTGAAGAAAGAATGCACTTGAGTATGTGTTTCACTTTAATACTCCACTTACATTCCCCCAGAGTCAATGGGACTCAAGTCCACACTCTGTTGACTGAAGTGAGACTTCAGCCCGTGCTTGAATACCTTTCTGTTAGTTTCTGATGCAATCGACTTGCAGAGCATCCAAGATAAAGAGAGAGCCATTTCCAAGAGTGAAAAAGAAAATTGGAATATTTATAGGGCATTGCACTCAAATACCTTTCACTGAACAACGCAGCTTTTGAAAAATTAATAGCTGGAATATTTCTTTTTGCCCGCAAAGGCTACAGGGAAGTCAGCATTAGTCTTTGCAGATGTCTTCACAGATAGTTAATCTTGCTGCAAAGGTTTTTCAACTAAGTTTAGGAAATTCTGTGAATAAACTCAACTCACCTTGTTGCAGAGGAGAAGGTAGAAAAGACAGCAGCTACAAAACAAATGGTCTTTTTTCTAACCTGTTTGACCAGATTGTTATAGATTTTTCTCCAACCTGAGGCTGGGACATGGTCTCTCAGAACTGCCTCTTCTCATGTGAAGGGTGTCTCCAAGAACACCCTGATCTGCACAACACAGAAAAAACCTGAGCTCCTATTTAGACTACTAAATTCAGAGAGAAAAGACCTAAGGCATCTAAGCTTATTTGTGTATAAGCAGTGAGAAGACAGAAATAAAATAGCAGTGTAGGATCCTAAATAAGTTATTTGGCCTGAGCCCTTGGGACCCAAGGTCAGCAGGTCTGGGGAGCATCTCTGCTTTGCCTTCAGTCAGTCTCAGTTTTAAGCAACATCAACTTTGTTTGATTTGACTCCATCTTCTCACTGCAGGCAGTGCTCAAGACATTGACCTTCTCCACTGAGAAAACCTGCATGCATACAGAAAAGAGGGTGCAGGATCTCTATTAAGGGTGTTTTGAGCAAAATCTTTACCAAATGGCTCTTTCAGGTAAGGGGGCAGTGCTTTTAAAATCAGCATGTTCAAAGATGGATGTCTAACATCAGTTCTTAGAGATCCACAGAGCAGTCAGTGCAAGCCTCTAAGACAACCAAGTTAATGCATTTCCAAATAACAGGCAACCCCATCAATGGCTGTTATGCTTCCAAAGAGCATGGAGGACCACACAAGCTTATTGCAGTGGACAGGACTGCTTGGGACAGGTGTGGATGTGCTCTTCAAATGGTCCTCTCCTGCAGCTCTAATACCTGTGCAGACTCTGCAGGACCCAGCTGCACGAGGAGCAGACTCTGCCCAGAGGAGACTTCCAGAGAAACTCCAGTGAGACCAGCATGGAAGGATGGAAGGGAAAAATACTCAGTTGAGAGGTGTCTGATGCGCCGCCCTCTTTGCCCTTAAGTCAGGGGAGCCCACAAGACACAGGATGACACTTTTGGGAGACCATGATGGAGAGGCAAGGGTTAGAGATGGCCACTGGTGCATCCCCACTCAGTGATACAACTATGAAGAGCAGCCTGGCGGACCCAAAGGACATCAAGATGGTTGTCTTGCCCAGGCCCCATCCCCACCTCTCCACATACCTTCTGCAGCTTGTCTGCCTTCTCATAGTACCCCTCCAGCTCCTGACGCAGCACGTGGTTCTCCTCGGAGAGCATCTCTACCATCTGCTGTGCCCGCTCCACAATGGCGAAGGCGTCGGGCGTCAGCTGCTGGCCCGGCAGCGTCGGTGTCTGGGCGGCAGCAGGGGCCGGCAGCGGGGGCAAGGAGCCTGGGAGCAGAGGGCCAGCGGTGGCCTGCGAGGACATGGGGCTGTGCTGCTGGGCTGGCGGTGGCGGCGGAAAGGGTGGCTGGCATTGTCGGCTGCAGGAAAGCACACACAGGGGAGGCGTTAGAGCTGTGTGCTCTCGAAACGCTCACAGGAGCATTCACCTAATGACTGCACAGTTTATTAATAGTGTTATAACTGTACGGTCATGATTATGGTCCTCAGTCACTCCTAAATACCAACAACCACAGCAGGGACTGGGTAAATTGTCTCATTGCCTGCCCTTGGCAGTGATGTACGCATCTGGCATGAATGTAGAAAGGAAGCGCTGACTCAAAAATGGCATTTTTGCCTAGGTGCACAGCTAATACTTCAGTAGCAGCCAGCCTCTCGCTGCCTCCCCTTGCCACAAACGTCATCGCTGAGAAGCGTAAGCTGACAGCCTTGAAGGAAACACAAGGGATGCATTACTCACCCTTCGAACACCGCTCCCTGCCCAGAGCAAGATCAGCTGATCTGCCGAGTTAGGAGGCAAAAGGAAGTGATGTGATCAAAGCAGCGTCCCCAAGTGGCTTTAGCATGCGGCAAAGGGAAGGGCTGCTGGGGAGCTGCTGGAGGCACAGCCCTGGTCAATCATGGTGAGCCACGAAAGCCATCTTCCAGTGGGAGACCTCATTGTGTCACTCCCTGACTAAGAACATCCATCACTCACCGGGCTCATGTCAGGGAAGAATAAGAAGTGAGATGGTGGTGGATCTGCTTGTGAGTGAGGCTTGCTGATGGAGGGGGGCTCTTTAATCCACCTGAGTCACAATTTGCAATAGCTGGACGATGACCCAAGAGGATATCTTAGCAGTGAGGGTAACCCTGCAGCTGGTGGCCAGGTGAAAGAGGAGTTCCTCCCTTCTGTCCTGCATTTCAGCCCTGTGAGCTTGAAAAGGGAGATGACCACTTTTTCAAAAGAAGCAAATTTAGGCAGGGCATAGCTCAAAGCTGGTCTGCACCAGATCCACCTCCATCCCTCCATCCACTGCAAAGCAGCCTCAGAGCCTCCATCAGGACAAGCAGCCCCAAGCGGCCTCATTGTGCACAGGCTGAGCCACTCCTCACCCCAGATGCAGAAGCTGTGAAATTTCCACACTGCACTTAAGAGACTCAATCCAGACCATGTGGGACATCGCTGTCAGAGCTCAGTTTGGCTGGAAAATAAGCTGGCTGCTGCACCCCACCCGAATTCTGCAAGTAAGCACCTTCTGCAACTTGTACTTTAGCTTAACTACAAGCTACTAGGCTCACTGTAGATATCATTACCTTTATTTCTGTACCCTACACAAGGCATAAGACGTACTGAACAGATATATTTACCCCACTTGGCTTCAAAGATCCAGACAATTTTGTGCTGTATTAATACATTGTAATTACGGTTTCCGCTGTCTCCAGCACCTACACAGCTTCTCAAAACGGGGTTTTCAAAAGCTCTCAGTGTTGACCTAGTTTTACTGACAATAATCCACCACTACCTTTAACTGCAGCAGAACAAGCTGAAAAGTGAAGGCAATTTTAAACTCCTGCTCTAAAAGTGAACAGTGTTGCTCTAAGAAGCTCAACCCCACCAAGCCACATGATAGTAAAGAAAGCCAGCAATTCAGTTTATCTTCTGTCCAAACTAGAGTGAAAACAAATAGGGCTCTGCAGGCCCCTAGACACACACAGCCCCATGTGCCCAACCTGGCTTTACCCAATGCATCACCTGTGGCATGAAAGGTATTGAAATGGAGTAAAAACTGAACACATGCGCACTGCTAACCTGCCCAGAAGCACAGACCAGTGTCCTTGGGAAAAACATCCCAATGAAGCTTCATGCAGCCAGCATTGAGGAAGCCTGTGCTGAGCTCATTCTGGACTTGAGGTGGCCTTTATCTGCATGGCAGAGACATCCCCTAAAGCTGTGTTTCTCCTGGTAAATCAAACATCCATGGAGACAGGTCAGGAGCAGGCGCGATTCCCCCTGGGCTGTTCCCAGGGCCAGAAGGGTTTGCTCACAGCCTCAGGCATGTCAGTTCTCTGGCAGAGGTGCAGACTAATAACTAAGGAGCTAAACGTCTACTAAAAGTGGATAAAACTTTCCAAAAGACAGGAAGTCAGGGAGGTGCTGTATGACACTTCACAACAAAACACACAGTAATTCACAGAATCACAAAGTGGTTTGGGCTGGAAGGGATCTTTCAAAATTGTCCAGTCCAACACCCTGCTATGGGCTGGGACACCTTTCACTAGACCAGGTTGTTCTAAGTCCCATCCAACCTGGCACTGGACACTTCCCATGATGGGGAACCACAGCTTCTCTGGGCAACCTGTTCCAGTGCCTCATTACCCTCAGCATAAAAAATTTCTTCCTTATATCTAACCTAAATCTACCCTCTTTCAGTTTAAAACCACTGTCCTTTGTCCTGTCACTACAGGCTTTGGTAGAAAATCCCTCTCCATCTTTCTTATAAGCCCCCTTTAAGTACTGAAAGACTGCTGTAAGATCTCCCTTGAACTTTCTCCCCTCCAGGCTGAACAACCCCAACTCTCAGTCTGTCTTCACAGAAGATGTGCTCCAGCCCTCGATCATCTTTGTGACCTCCTCTGAACCCACTCCAACTGATCCAGTCTTGCACTGGGGACTCCAGATCTGGATGCAGTACTCCAGATGTGCTCCCACGAGAACAGAGTAGACAGCAAGAGTCACCTCCCTCCACTTGCTGGTCATGCCAGAATACAACTTGCTTTCTAGGCTGCAAGTGCACAATGCTGGTTCCTGTTTGATTTAAAATCCCCAAGTCCTCTGCAGGGCTGCTCTTAATCCCTTCATTCCTGGGTCTACTAATGCTGGCAGTTGCCCCATCTTGCACTCGGCCTCATTGAACTTCATGAGGTTTGCACAGGCTCACCTCTGAAGCCTCTCCAGGTCCCTCTGGATGGTATCTCTTTCCTCTAGTAATTCTAGCAGCTGCAGAAAACATTCCCCTTCAAGGCCATGGTCCCAAGGGAGCACCAGAGCTCCCAAATTCCAGCGCTGGATTAACATACTGGTTCCTGCACACTTGTTTTTGGAATTCACTGCTTCTCCAGCCTCATCACTTCTGTCTGCTGCTGAGACCTTGCAGCAGAATGTCCTGGGGGTCACATAGACCTGGAAGGCCCATTTTACCTTCCTTAGACCAAAATCACGTCTCCCGGCAGTGCCTGGTGACCTGAGGCCATGAGAGCCAGTAAACCCAGGGAGCCTTGTGCGCCAAGCTGCTCTGCAAGTCCTTAGGACAGCCCACCATGGGCATGGCTCTCACACCATGCCCAGTACCCCTTTCCTTCTGGTGCTCCAGCATGTGAAACATGGCAAGGGATCTCACACCTGTCATGGGACTTAAATTTTTTTTTGCTCAAAAATCTGAATAAAGAACATCACAAGTGTGGGATGTCACTCACAATGTAAAAGATGCTCCACAAGTGAATGTTAACACAGCCAAGAACATGGCAGCTCCTCAGCGCTGCTGAGAGCCAGTATGAACTTATGTGTTTTACAACAGCAATTAATTCAGCTAAGCATAAGTTTGTTTGTCTTTACCAAAAAAAGAGGACATGATTGATTTTATGGAAGAAAAAGCTTGGCTGTCTGGACAGTTACACCCCTACAAAGACACACATTTGCTGCAGGTAAAGTTCAACACTGTTTCCTCACTTTACGGGAACAGCATAGAGCAACAGAATTAAATGAAACTCTGAAGCTAAACCAGTGGAGACACCTATTTTTCTTTTTTATTATGAAGCAGAGCAATCTTTGTTCATCTATACACCCTTTAGTCCCTTGCAGAAACTCTTGAACTGCACTTTTGGGAAATCTCAACCTCTCACCAATTTAACATTTTCTCATCACTTTAGTCTGTCTAGTTTTACACTACAGAGGAAGGAAAGATCTCCATTTTCTTGAACTGCAAATGACTTCATGAGCTACTAAAGACTTACATCCTGTAGCAGCAGCCAGCCGCCAAAGCCTCAGCAGTCACAGCCACAGCCACAGCCATAGGAGAGATTCTCCAAAGTGTTTTCCAGCTTGCGAACCGAACAGGTACAATCGACTTTTTGCCTTTTGCAGCATGGCTGTTCAACATAATTAACATGTTTCTTACTTTCCTTTTACTTGTTTAATCTGTCTCAATTTAGTTCTGACTTAGCCAACTGCAAAATCTCTGAGTTTATATGCAATAAAATCAATGCAGCAACTCACATTAACAAATCAACATTTGTAAAAATAGGAGTGCTATAACATCAGATTAGTTCCCATCCAACCTCTCATGTAAAGCTCCAACGAAACACAGCAATCAGGATTATCCTGAGCTCCTTTGGGCTTAGTAAAGAATGACATTCTCAAAATGCTTTTACTGTATTTTAAATGTTGATCTTACTCTGCATTAGAGCAGGTTAAAGTATTTCAGCCAAACACATTCTTCTCAAAAATCATACTTCTTAAAAGTATGAAACTGTGGAACATTGGGTTTTGGATATCTCTGCAACATTTCAACTACATTTCTATTAAATACATATTTTTTTGTTGACGTTACTGTAGTAGGGCCCCCATACACTTCTGCAATGCAATGTAAAAGAAAAAAAAAAAAAAAAAGAAAACCAGACTTTAGAAAAGGGAGCAGCAGCAGGCAGTGAGGCTCTCAAGTGCTGCTGTGCTGAGGTCACCATGTGCTCTCTCTCCTTTCAGAAATGTAGAGCTTGTGATACATATATTACAGCTTGCTACCTACAGCTTGGCATACAGTGTCTTCAGCAAAATATTTTACCACAGACCCCACCTTCATAAGAAATCCCTCAGATTTTGGGGTCATCCAAGCCCCCAAATTTAGGCATGGTTATAATACACCTCTTATACTGGAAAACCTGGGAGCAAGAATGACCAACAGAAAGGAATCTGGTAGCTGTATGTAGGAATAAGAAACCCCAAAAGGAAAATAAATTATGAAGTCCATTTGCAGTTGATGACCAGGAAATCATAAATACAGAAGTGCTGTTTGATAAAGCTGGGCAGTTTTAAGAATAAAATGAAACTACCTATAAATGTTCTGGAAAGGAAATTTCACCTCTGCCCTGCTAAAGGTACAATGAAGCTCTCCTCTCTATAGGGAAGGAGAGGGGGCAGTGGAGAAAGGACTTAGTTTCCAACATACCATGGCATTTACATTCATAATTTAAATGCCCTCCTCTAACCTATTTAGCTCATCTTTCTCTGAATGCTCTGCCTTTCTTTGCCTCTAGGGCACACTGGCCTATTTCATCTCTCAAAGACTCTCCCAAGGAACTTTATCTCCCAACTTCATGCATCTACTGGGGATGCTCTGGCTGAGTCAGTGAAAAGAAAGAGGTGTTTCTGAGGTGGTTTTTTGAAGATGTCTTAGGCTTTTATCTTGGAATGAGAGTAAAAAAGTGTGTGGAAGGTGCTTATTCCTGCCCATTGACTGGGAGTGTTCAGTCTGTGAACTAACCTTGGACCCAGGGGTCTACCTGACTTCACTATGATTTCTGCAGTCAAGCAGACCTCAAATGCTATTCTTTCTCACTGCGAATAACATAGCGGAAAAAGTGTTATCACCATGCAGGAAAAAGACAGGATCCTGGGAAAGCCAGTAAGCCCAGTCTGATGGTCATGATGCAAGGAAACACAGTTATAGACCCACCATGAAACGCTGATACAGCAAGAAACAGGAGACATTTACCATAACCCAGACATGGTCTTCATGGTATTCTCTGACTTACAGAATCAGCAATAGTTGCAGAACCTTGTAAACACAGAGGTTTATGTCAAAAACCATTTTGCAGACTTTGATTCACATCTCCTGAATTCACTGTTTTGTTAATGACATTTGTTAGTGCTGGAAAGACCTGGCCCAGCTTCTTTGGGGTGACTGCCTAAAGATTTGCAGGGCAATATTATCATCTGAAAAGACACGCTGTATTAAAGATATCCTCTGTAGTTAAGAGAGAGACAGGACACTGTATTTCCTCACAGAGATTCACACCCAGAACAGATCCTCTTTCTAAACCCAGCTGATTTTCAGCAAAGGAAAAAGTGCCTTTTTCAAGGCACTCCTAGAGGAAACAACTGGGATAATAATAGAGAAGGGTAAGGAGAAACGACATGAGCATCACCCAAGCTGTGGGAACAGCTTCATTTCACCTTCATTTATTTTAATGTAAGGTGTATTAGACCAGAAGGAGAGGACACAAAGCAAAGCCCTTCTGCGGGGTTGCCAGGACTCACATCAGCTGGAAGTGCAGCCTCCATCCACCCCATGTTCATGCTTGGGCTATCCTTGCAGAGAAACGCCAGCAAAAGTCAGCTTGGGCGTGACACCCCTCAGCTTGGCCACACTGCCAGCTCACCCGCCTGCCTGGGGTGTCTCGGAGAGGAAAAGAAGCTCCTTGTAGTCCTGTCAGCAGCCACAGACTTGTGGTTGAATCAGTAAATATCAATGGGTTGTTTGAAAACAGCAGTAGTATGTGTGTAGGGGGTAAACACACAAATAACCAGAGGAGCCACAGACTGTTCCGGTAGTTAAATATAGCCTTCTACATCCTGGTAGGGTGGAATTTTATGAGACACATAAAGAAATGGGATGTATTTAAAAACAGCACAGATCTATTCTTTTCACTGATTCTACATGCTGTCTTTTAAAACATACGGATTAAATCAGAATTAAAATCTGCCTGCATGACTGTTTTCTGCACGTAGCCACAAAAGAAGACTCCTTAGTAAGCAGTGGTGTTTTCTGTTCAAGGCTTCATTTGCATTACACACGCTTTTTATTAATTACTGCAGAGAAATCATTCGGGATGAAAGACACCAGGATCTGACAAGGGCTGCTGGGATCAACGAAGAGGATTCATTGCACTGAGTGATCTGGATCACTGCTTAAGCAGGACACAGAGAAACAATACAGACTTGAGCAGGCCCCAAGTTCATCCACCCAGGAACAAATACAGCAAGCTAAGTAAAAGGGTGGGAAATACTATCCCGGGCTGTGACAACCCTCACATGCCTGACAGGATAACAAGCTATATGGGGAGATCCTAGGGTGCAAAAGGCAAGTGTTTATGAGCTACATAAACAAGGAACATTGAGTCGAATCTCAGAGGTGTTATTATATCTGACTAGCCTCTGGTCCAGCTGGTACTGAAACAGTGTTCAGGTTGGCTTTCCACAGTGAAAAGGATTTTGACAACAGTGAAATAAATGCACGGCTTCAAGCTCCATCTGTTAAATGTATTAAAGGACTGATAGTGCAGAGCTCCTTGCTGTATCTGACAAAGATATTGCAAAATCCCTGGTAACCAGAAAATAGAGGCTGAAACTAAGATGCACGTCTATGCCAGAGATGGCAATTAGCTAGTGGAACAAATCTGTAAAGGCCGTGATGGATTCTCCAGACAGAGAGTGTTATAACCACCAGAACTGAATGCTTCACAAAATGGAATTAATTCATGGCACTGTGCAAAAGACTAACTTAGATTAGTTCCAAGCCCTTTTACCTAACAAGCTGTAACTTTCGGAACATGCACCTAAGGAAAGTCAGCAAAGACACCATTCCAGAATAGCTGCACATCTAGGAACGGAAATATTTTCTAAAGATTATTACACTTGGCCAACTTAGAGCATTCAAAAGTTGTGAGTCAAGGCCCCAAGCACCAAGCAACTAGCTTAAAAATACTGGTATTTTTAAAAGGAAAAAATACTGGTTCATTTTTATTTGCCTTCTGATTATTTTGTCTTTTGAGCTTCAAGGTTCAAGCTCTGCTCTGCAATTGTGATGTCCATAAAACAGAAGTCACTAAATCTAATTTATATAAATGCTGAGATTACCACAGCATCATATGACTCTGGGAGTTCTTCAGGACAACACCAATTATCTTGAAATTTACAATAAATTTCAAGATTTCACCCTGATGATTATAAAGGCAATGTTTCCTTTAAAACCAATCATATTAAAAAATAAAAAGCCAAACCAAAAAAAGGAAGTTAAAACAGCAGCTACAGTTATCCCATCTCCTTCGACAGCTCCCTGCCAGCGTTTGCCGGTTTCCAGCCACATTTCCCTTGTCAAAGGACTGGGGGGAAGTGAGGGATCAGTGATCCTGTAGGTATTTTCCATCCCTGGAGTCTGTGAATGCTTCTTGTGAATCAATGCAGCTCTGTGTTTCTCCCCCCTCTTTTCTGGAACGCAGAAGCCTTTTGCATGGTCCCTGTCCAGTGGATGCAAGGATGGATGGGCTGGGGAAGTGAGATGACCAGGACAGAGGGACAGATGCTGGGATAGATGAGATTCCCATTTGACCATGGGCAAAACTATTTCCATTAACTTCTTTCCCAGGCCGCCCTGATGAGACAAAAGCTGGAATTTTGCACCTAGCTTTATCTTCTAACAGAAGAAAACAAACCTTACCCCTTCAGTTAACCTTATGGTTAGTCCCCTATCTTGACCTTTTCTATCAATGTCTTCCATCCCAGCCAGGTGGCTGGCAGTGAACCTCCCCAGAGCATAGGTAAGGGAGGACGCAGTGAGCATGAGAACAGCCACAGGAAGGGTTGTGTTTGGGAGCAACCCCGCAGTATAACACAGCGCCCAGCCCTTCTCCATCAAGTGCTCAGGGCCTGCTGCCCAGATAAGTCCTCTAGTAGAGACTGACATCCCTGGATGGGTAAGCTATCTTTATCCACTCCAAAGAGGAATATTTGGAGCAGAGACCACTTTGTGAAACTGCATTTTAACCACCCCAGACCTGGGGAAGCCCATCCTGTGACACAGCCTGAAATGTGCACAGAGATGCACTGGAACACAGCTGCTGCAGATGGAGAAATGACAAGTGATGAATGAGCAAAGAGGAATTACAGTTGCTTCCCAAAAGCTTTTGTCAGCCAAATCTTCCTGGGTAACAGGACCATAAGGAGATCCTGCAGACCATCAGGCCAATTATAAGCTGGGATGAGCACAGAAGAAACCAAACCAGTTCATACTAACTAAAAACAAGTCCAGGTAATGCCAACAAGGAATATTTTAGTGCACCCAAGCAAAATGAAAGGCTGACATCCCTCTGTCAAAAAATACAGAAAGAAGCCTAAGATGAGGATGAAGACCTTCACTTTGCTGAGACCCAGAAGCCTGCTGTCTGACATCTGCACAGCCAAAGTTTCCCCCAGTCACTGACACTGTACAAAGCAAGGGAACAAGATAGTCTCAAAATCAGCAACTGTCCTGCTTGGGCCTCTCAGGCAGCAAGCAGCTACACGTAGGCAGGAAACATCCCCCAAAATCCAGGCACCACGTGAAAGGAGCCAAGAAGAACCTGAAAATACCCACTTGCACATCAGGCCCTGAACAGCCTTAAAGAAAGCATGAGAGACCGTACAACTAAGAGCAAACCTAGCTTTGGCGAAACAACCCCCAGCCATGCCAACCTCCTAACCTGCATCAGTAAAAGCACGCTGGAGTAGCCAGCAGGGACAAATGCAGACCAAGAGGTATGAAGGCCCTTGTTGAGTTGCAAGAAAGACACCACTGAAGATTGTATTAATAAGTCTACAAAACTCAGTGGCTCTGCTCTGCCATGCTGCCAGTCCTTTTCTACACAGCATATCCCCCTGTACCTGACAGGAGCGATATTTCTCCACCATCATGCAAAGAAAACAGCACACAGAGGCAGCAGGTATTCCCACTGCAGTGTGATTTGGGGGTTAAACTATGCTTACTTACCAGAAATGAGCAGTGACAACCATCACAAGACAGTGAGTTTCTCCCCATGGCTGCTGGGGGTGATCCAGCAGCACCTTGGCATGGAAAACTGCACTGAAATCTGCACTGAAATGCTGGTTTCTCAGCATTAACCCTCTTGATCAGGCACCTGGGAAAGGCTTTGGAAGTGGCCCCAAAGGGTTTCCCACTTGACACCATCACCGTTCCAAGTTAGCTGAAGCAGTGAACATAGCACCTGGGTCTGCTCAATTACATGGACTCAGCAGAACAGACTCTGGGCATTGAACCAGCATTTTCCAAGAGTGATAAAAATGCCCAAACCAGCTCATTTTCTGTGGGGATGAATCTGCTTGGTGCTGGAGATGTTTGCTAGCACCACAAACGGCTGCAGGAAAGCATGGTCACTTGCCCTCACATTTGTACAGTTCTTTCTTTGCATAAACAGACATTTTTGCTGAGGTTTTAAAAGTATCATATTGCTTAGAAAAAATTGCATGAACTCTGCACTGTAGGCTGGGAATCAAAACACATGTGCAGCTGGAGGAAGACCCATGATGCTCAGCACAGGCACTCCACTGGTCCCAGCCACCTTGCAACAGTCACCACAGCCATGCTTTGAGCTTCTCCCTGTCTTAACACAAAAGCTGTCACTTCTGCAAACAAGGAAGGGCAGAGCATTCCCTTACACGCTTTGGAAAGGAAGAGCAAAGGAAGCTGCACCACCTTTTCTCCACGCCTGTGCTGGGGTAAATTTAGTGTGTGCAACTTAAGGTGATGCAAACAAAATCTTTGGGGATTCTGGTGTCAGAAAGACCCAGTGAGGCAGCTTGCGGCATGAAAACCACTCACATTCACACCAAACAATGCCAGCCTTTCAAATCCAGCAAAGCAACTGTCCAGGAGGTCAAAGAGAATGTGATGAGACAGAGAAACACTTGCATTCAGGTACAGCAAGGAAAAGGAGCCCTTAATGCACAGGCTCACCTCTGAAGGCAGGACCCACACCACTCACAGGGATCAGTGCACTGCCAGCAAACACTCTGGATTATTTTTAATGCGCTTGGAATAAACCCGTGCTCACGAGGAGGCCTGGCATGAGGGGCCCAGTACAGTGAAAGCCCCATGTGAGCTCTGTGGGAAGATTTAAGTAGGGCGTAAGTGGTGTATGAGCTTTATAGAGCATTCTGAGAGATGCAGGTGGCTCCACCAGCCAGCCCTGTCAGCCCGGCCATGGGATGTTATGTCCCCCCGACAACAAGGTGTGATGTCCACAACACGTGGTCCCCACCATGGCCATGTCTAAACGAGGTCCAAGCGCCACAGACAAGGGTTCCTTCAGCAAGGGCGGGACCGGGCGCCCCTGCAGACCCCCTGACGGGCATTACCTGCTGATCCCATACTCTGGGGGCGGCTGGTAGCGGACGAGGGCCAGCTCTGCCCGGGCGGGCTGGGGGGCGGCGTAGGCGGCCTTGAGGACGTCCTGTGCCGGCTGCTCGCCATAGAAGAGCCCGTGCTCCTGCGCCTTGCTGCCCGGGGCTGCTGCCTTGCCTTTGTAGGGGTACTCGGGCGGTGGGCCCCGCGGGTCCGTGGCCTTGCCAGCCGGAGGGGCTGCCTTGAAGCCCTTCCCTCCTCCTGGGGCCGGAGGGTGCTGCTTGGCCCCGTTCCTCTCCAGTGAGAGCTGCATGATCCTCTCGCTCAGCGAGCGGACGTGGCCCTGCTTCAGCTCCTTCAGCGCTTCATCCTTATGAGCCTGCCCGCTGTTGGCCCGGTTCACTGTCGGCCTGCCCTCCGTCCTGGACTTCTGGCTGGAGGAGCCATAAAAGCCTGGTGCGGCAGTGGTGGCCGGTGGCGGGGCTTGGCCACGGAAAAACTGAGACTGGGCCTTGGCCTCCTCATAGGTGGGGAGCTCCTCGGTGCCGTGAGGGGGCTGCGGGGCCCGGGGCTGCTTCTCCATCGCAGCACCGTCCCCCTGGTGCTCCTGCCCCTGTGGTTCCTGCCGCCCTGATGGCTGGACCATTGGCAGGTCTTCGGGAGCAAGGTTTTCTGCAGAAGAGAGAGTGCTGGCAGTGCTGTTAGAGGGGCCGGCGCTGCCCGTCGCCTGGTGCTGTATGGCCAGCAGGTTCATGTTCTCACTGGGGTTGCCATACCTCAGCCGCTCCTGGATCAGGCGCTGCAGGACGGTGCCGGCTGCCACCTCCTCCGCCCCTCGCATCTCCGCCTCTGGGACCCGGCGGAAGCTGGGTGGGCGCAGGGTGCAGAGGGTCTCCTCGGCTGCGCAGGGAGAGAGAGAAGGTTGCCATTAGCCCTGCTGCCCAGGAGGTCCAATACCCGCCTCCTCCTTCCCCCCCACATCCCCCACCTGTGACCCTGTCCCCAGGATGTACTCCACGGGCAGTGCCCTGCCAGGGTCTCCCACGGAGCAGAAGGGACATGGCTGGAAGCCACCAAAGGAGGAAGGGCACTGCTCCCTGCTCATTCCCCCAGTCCTAAACCCTAATTCTGTTTGCAGTGATCCCTAAAAACATATTCCAGTCCCCTCCCTGGCACTCCCCACCATAATGCTCCACTGCCTCCCATGCCCATGGCTCTGAATACCCTTCCAAGTCAACATGGGAACAGGCCATGTCCCAGGGAAACTTAATATTTTCTAAAGCACATATGACAGGACAGGATAGGATAGTTCAGCTGGAAGTGACCTAAAATGATCATCTTGTCCCACTGCCTGACCAATTCAAGCCTGACCAAAAGTTAAGCATTTTATTAACACCACTCTCCAAATGTCTTTTTAAACTCTGACGGGCTTGGGGCATTGACTGCCTCTCTAGGAAGCCTGTTCCAGTGCTTGACCTCCCCCTGGAGATGCCTTGCACGGCTTACAGAGGTGGCCTGTATGCCAATACTAAATGAGATGCTGTATTTTTGATGCTGAAGTCCTAAGTGTACCGTGTGTCATGACAAAATAAACTGTAAAATGTGCCACAGAAAAACTGTGAAATGACACTGAAAATAAAAGGGTCCTAACAGTCTAAATAAAGAATAATCTGTGCTTTAGAATCTTCCTCTAAAACTGCCATTTCCCTTCTGGCTGATGATGCTATTTCTAAGGGAATCAATACTAAGTATTCTAATTTTGCTGGGTCAGCACAAGGAAGACATTATGGTCATAGATGTAACACCAGCATTTTCAAAAGAGCACAGACAGATTGGCTACACTGAATGACTGAAGTCACTGAGAGCCAATGGTACCATCTTTGCATTACATACACAGTGGAGCTTGCCTGAAGCTAAGCATGTAGAACCATTTGAACAATGCTCTCAGGCACATGGTATGATTCTTGTGTCCTGTGTAGGGACAGGAGTTGGACTCGATGATCCTGATGGGTCCTTTCCAACTCAGCATATTCTATGATTCTATGATATAGCCATGGCTGAGAGATTTGGAATCACCCCCTCCTGGAGTTCTCCTTCCACTCCTAACCCAAAAGTGCTCCAAGATATCTGTCTGAACAGTGTCTGAGCCCAGAGGAATGTTTCTGAAAGATTCCAGTGTGGACAAAAGTGAGAACAAGCCCACAGCTCCAGACAGAGTCCTCCAATGGCCCCAGGCAAGAAGGAGGTGCTGTTTCCAGTTCAGTTTTTTGAGATCATTCTTGGCAACTTTCTCTCTCCTGCTGTTTCCAATCCTCAGAGGAGTTCATCAGGACTTATATTTGTTTTTTGGCATTTGAAAGTAGCTAAAAAACAAACTTTCTCTTGAGGTCAGGTATTTCCCGAGGTTTCATCAGTTACTGCACGTGCTGTGGGATAACTTACATGCAAACCAGATGCCAGAGGGAAAGAAAAGCCTTTGACTTGTAACAACGAGAATAGGTAATTTCCACTAACGATTCTGTGGCAAAGCCTTAAAGATGGTTGTGGGGTTCAAAAGGGAGAGAAGATTCCTAGACTGTTTCATTCCACACCTGCTGTACGAGATACACCTCTCCTACTTTCCCTGAAACAACATTATCTGCCTGCCAGCCTGACTTGTTGGGGTTGCAGCCTGGCCACCAGGGCCTGTCAGCTCCTTGGAACAATGTCTGAGTCAGGAAGACACACAGACACACACATCTCCATCTACCTGTCTGCTCAACAGCCAAGTATTCATTTGCTTTATATGTTTCTGCAGTTACAGCAAACTCTTCCTGTTTTATTCACATGATCACAGCACACAGCAGCCTCACTACACTGGACATTTTTGCAGACAGGCAATAATGTCTTCCTAACATACCAGAAAGCTTAGTCTAGGTTGTTAGACAATGCCTGAGACAAGCCTGATGAAAGTGGATAAAACCAATGTCACATGATCAAGGCAGCTTTTTATAATACATCACGATTTCCAATCCTGTGTTAGTCATGTTAGCAACCTGGGAGATGTACTTTAATTGCCTCTAACTGAGGTCCAAACGGATTGACCACACAGAGCTTTCCACAGGGTGCTTGCAGTCCTGCTCCATCAGCAAAAGAGCTATGGACATTGGTCCAGTCGTGCAATGAAGAGCAGCCATGTCCTGAAGGACCATCAGAAACGCTGCATCAGCCAGAAGCACAGCTGACAAGTGATGATGAGTTATAACATCAAGTCAAAGGTAACTCCCCTTTGACTCTACCAAGGAATGAGAAGGGAAGTAAATGCAGTGGGTTTGTACGGAAGTGTGGCCATGAACTTACCAGCTTTTTCTTTGGCACTGATCACTTCAGCCGTTAGTGGAGAAACATCATGCCTGCCAGCAAACAACTGGTGATCCTGGTAAAGAAAGCCTGTGTCTTCCAGTATCTGGACTGGGCTGGTAGGCTTGTAACAAACAGATGTGGAGCCTATAAAAAAGACGAACAGGATGTCAGTACAGAAACCACTTGGATGATAAAATATGAAGCAATGACTGAGACAGAAGTCCAAAAAAATTTTCTTGAGCATGGCTAGGTGCTGAGAAATCCTCCTGAGGACACTGAGCAAACCACTTCTTCTGTCCTCACATCCCAGAAAACACATCAGCTCTGAGGAACATGAGTAAAACACCAAGTCATCACTGCTGCACCAGCCCAGTCTGGTCTTCAAGGTAAAAAGCAGGGCTTATAAGAGCTAACAATGGCAAGTCAGAAGCTCACAAATCAAGGCATGTTCCCAGGACACGAATCCAGAAGAGCCAGCGTAAAACTGAAAGAGGAAGTGGGTAAAAAGAAGTAAAGGTGAGGACACAGCCACACTTCAATAGGGCTAAAGTCTGGGAAAGGCTTTACCACAAAATCTGCTCATGACTAATAGTTTAGCAATACAGAAAATTGCTGAAACATAAAATATAACCAGTGCTATCAAGGGAGAGAGTTTATAAATCACTTTGTCCAGATGTTCTTAATATGGTAAGCAGTGGATGTAGCTGGAGGGCCATGGGAATTTGTCTGGCAGACCAACTGCACAGGAGCTGCATGCCCCAGCTCCAGCATCCCACAGACACTGATGGCTGGACTGTGCTGGTTTTGGTTGCAATAGAATTAATTTCCATGTCAGTAGCTAGTGCAGGCCTGGGGTTTGGATTTGTGCTGGAAACAGTGCTGATAACACAGAGATGCTTTAGTTACTGCTGAGCAGCACTTAGAGTCAAGGCCTTTCCTGCTCCTCACCGCACCCCAACAGCGAGGAGGCTGGGGGTGCAAAAGGAGTTGGGAGGGGACACAGCTGGGACTGCTGACCCCAGCCGACCACAGGGATGTTCCACACTATATGGCGTCACGCTCAGCAATAAAAGCTGGGGGAAGCAGAAGGAAGCGGGGCACTTTCAGAGTGATGGTGTTTGTCTTCCCAAGTCACTGTTATGCATGATGGAGCCCTCCTGTCCTGCGGACGGCTGAAGACCTGCCTGCCCACAGGAAGCCATGAATGAATTCCTTGTTTTGCTCTGCTTGTGCATGTGGCTCTTGCTTTACCTATTCAACTGCCTTTATCTCAACCCACAAGTTTTATCCCTTTTACCCTTCCAATTCTATCCCCATCCCGCCAGAGCAGAGTGAGCAAGTGGCTACGTGGGGCTTGGCTGCAGGCTGAGGTTAAACCACTACAGTTCCCCAGCCCCTTCACAACCAGTGAGCAAGAACAAGCTCATCTGGCAAGGAACAAGGCTCATCCTAAATCCGTTCTCAGGGGTGGCTCTCCAGAGTGCTTGTTTTAACAAGCTGATACAAAATGCATCACAGCAGTGTTAAGCCAGGAATGACATTGGCTTGACCCCAGAATTCAAGTCACAAATGACATTGGCATAACCCTACAAATCAAGAAAGACACAGACAAACTGGACAGGGTCCAAAGAAGGGTCACAAAGTGGGCTGTAGAACCTGCCCTATGAGGAAAGGCTGAAGGACTTAGGTCCTTCTTCCCTAGAGAGGAGAAGCCTGGAGGGGAGCCCTCATCACAGTGTTTCAGTATTTCAGGGGGAGCTACAGAGAGGACAAAGGCTCTCTCTTCACAAAGAGCCCCATGAAGAAGACAAGGGGCCACAGTACAAGTTGTACTATGAGATATTTTATCTTGACATAAGAATGAAATTCTTTACAGTGAAAACAATCATTCACTGAACAACCTCCCCAGGGATGTGGCAGACTTTCCATCACTGGAGCTTTTCCAGATGCGATTCGACATTGTCCTAGATAATCTCATCTATGTTGCACCCTTCCCTGAAAAGCTTAGACCAGATGATCTGATGAGGTCTCTTCCAATCTGGGTTGTTCTATGATTCTTTGATTTTTCCACTTTCTACTTATTGTTTCTGAGTATTCCCTAATTTTTGTAAAGAGAAAGTTCTTTGAGGTTCAAAACTTGGAGATTAGCATCTTCTGGCCCCAAGTACCCTGGCACAGCTGGGACACAGCAGAATCACTCTCCACTTACCCACGGGTTGTCACAGGTTTAGACTAAGGGAATGACCATTGGTATCTGGCACAGCCACTGCCAACGGACTTGCCTGAGCAGGAACTGGAGTGCTCAAAGTGGCACCAGCAAAGCATCCATCTGTCCCAGTGGGGCACCCATCCATCCCTGTGGGGCAGGAAGCCCACAAACACAGGGACCTGTAGCACCCTGCTCTTCAGGAAAAACAGTCGGCCACGAATGACCTGGATTTATTAATCCTGACTGCTTGGTTTGTGCTCGGCTAACTGCACGCTCACTGGTATATATTATATAGGGAAGTTGCTTTGCTCCCCTCCTTACATACAGGTCATTGCTAACCCCATGCAACTGCATGGAGCAAGGCAGCAGTGGGGTAATGGGGGGAGGTAGGATCCAGCCTGTCTTTTCTGCAGGCACGAAGATACTGTTTTCTTCTGTGCCCAGAGGAGAAGAAATAAGCATTTCTGCAAAATGTTAATGAATTCATCACTTTACCATTCATATTATGCATGAATGTGTACAGCAGTTATCTATATTTAGAGAGCAAGAGGGAAAGACTGCTTGCTTGAGTAGATCTAAGCTGAATATGTTTGTGAAAACAAGCATGGCAGACTGGTCTGCAAATTTTGCTGATGTTGACACAGACCCAAGAAAAACCTCAAGAACCCTAATTTCCAAAATTATTGGCCTATCCTGGTAGAGAATAGGACTAAAGATACCCTTCATTGCTTCTCCACACACAAGTCCTGCCTTGGAATTTGAAATCCTGTATGAAACAAGTGAGTTTTGAGCCCTAGCTTGTTATACGAAAAAGAAGTAGATTGGGGTAAAACAAAGAAAATCTGCACACCCAAGGAAGATGAGCAGCTTCACATATTACAGGCAACCTGAACAGCCAGCAGCTACTGGCCTGGCCTCACCACTCACCAAACAGAATTCAAAAGAAATAAACTGTTAGTACAACTGTATGCTCGCCTTCTGCCTTTCAAGTCTGTAGGCACCTTTGAGTCATGGCTTCAAAATTTCCGAGATGGAGAACAAAGTCATGTTGTTTTCTATAAGAGCGGAAATTCTCACCTAAACTTGTCTTTGGTTGTTGTGGCAAAGTGATATTCTACTAAAAGCAGGACTGGTAAATTCCAGCATTTGCAAAACTGATCAGTTTCTAATCTCTATTACATCAGAGTGGAAATCAAATGGCTCCGATCCAGCCAACTACTGCACTTTGCTGTACCCATGTTGATCATGTTTTATCATCATAAAATGATGTCATGATGTTTTATGATGCTAAAAATGATGTAATGATATTTTATGTTTATTCACAGCAGGTTTTAATAACATGTCAGCTGTAACTGGCATAGAAAACCAGTTTTTGTGTAACACAGTAAGTAGTTGCCAAAAGATCAGTGCTTGGCACACAGCCACAATCCAGATCATGAGCAATAAGGTACCATTTGTAAGTTTAGGGAAGCCTCATGAGCCATATGGAGCACCACACAAATCTTTTTCCTTCCCCCAGCCTTGCTGTCACCAAAGCCTCCCAAATCCCAGCTCCCCTCTCTGAAGGGAAAGGCTTTACTACACCCAGCTCTGATGGGATGCAAGGTGCCCGCCCAACGCTCAGGCACTTGTTCCTTCCCCAAACCTCCTCATTGCTCTACAACGCTCACCAACAGAGAAATTTTCATCCCTATAACTGATTCCTGGTGCCAGATCAGTGGTGCACAGCAAGTGGTTGAAGGCAACCTAGGATGAAGACCATCACCCCTTCAAGGATAAGTTCCTGGGGAATGCCTTTCCACCCATATCTAGCCCAAACACCCTAAGCCACAAACCAAAGCTGCTGCCCCATCTTTTGCGACTGCCAAGAAGCACCGACCTCATTGTGTCTGTAGGTGCCTGCAGGCAGCTGCCAGCTATGCTGTGTCCTCTTCTCTCCCCCTCCCAAAACCAGCCCAGCCTCCCCAGCCCCAGTATGCCAGGATGCAGCCCAGTCCATAGACATGACATCTTCAACTGCCATATATTCAGCATCTCTTACAGCCAGCTCTGTAAGACACGACCGTATCTCTGGCCCAGCTCAGTTCTTGCTAAATCGGGCAGCTGCTCCAGGCCTTCACTTCAGCATCTCTACAGACTCTCCTACATCTGACTACCTGACACCAATTCACTTGTTTTCTTTTCCTTTTTCTTTTAGATAAGTATGCATTACACCCTTCAGAAGCAGACATATTATCTCAGAGGTTACTGAACAGCAGCACAATCCACTTGAACATTCAGAACTATTTAAATTAATCAGTCACTAAGATTAACACCAGACAATCAGCCAGGACCCAGAGACAGAGGACCAACACTTAAATATTTCCTGTTTCTGATGCGGTTTCAGTCTGGTTTTGAAAAGGATCTAAAGCAAAACCTCATAGGAAGCTCATTGCTGTGACATTAGAGGAAAGTCATGTTTTTAGAGCAGTAACAACATCCCAAAGAAACAAATGTACCAAATCAGTCAGAGAAGATGGTTTTCTTACAGCCAAATTGTACTACTACTCTCCTCTTTAGTAAAACACCAAAAGACACCCCTTGTGCAAAGACAGTTTGCAGCTATTTAGAGGTAACACCTCAAGGCAAAGCCCAGGTAACGAGTTTCTTCATCACACTCCACCACCCACCCAGCTACCGCACTGTGGCTGCCTGAAGCACAGCCCGGACCGATGGCATGTATGACTCCTCCTCTGCCACCCAAAAGCCATCCAGCCAAACAAAACTGCAGAGTTGTCCTCCAAAAAATACTCTTTCAGTTTGTACCCTACTGACTGTGCAGTTCAAGAGAGTTTGAGGTATTTCAAATACCATCCAAAGCAATCATCTGAAATTAAAAAGTAAGTAATGCAGCTTTGCACTTTCCCATAAATTCTGCCACAGTTTGTAAGGGAAGTCCAAAAATGACAGAACAAAAACTACATCGTTTCCAAGCCCACATCTCTCCCTCTGTCTCACAGCCAAGCCCAAAAGGAGTATAACTACCTTATTCCACATTTAAAGTATTTTCCCTGCCCTGTCACTGCATAAAAATCTCAGGTCAACAAGGGAAGAGAATTATTTAAGGAAAATAACAAAAAGATGGTCAAAGCATTCCAGCATCCCAGGGGCTGCATGAAGGCTGTGCCATGAATTGGCCAGGATGGACAAGTAAGTCCCTCCAGTGGGTCACAGGGATGCTTTTGAGGCTGGACATCCCTCCACGTGCATCCTGGCCCATAAACCTTACTTCTAAGCATTGGCCCAGTCTTGAGAGAAGGGATTGTCATACCCCAGCCACGCAGCCGTGTCACTCTCCCAAGGCTGGGAGGAAGATTTAAGTTTTCTTTGGTACAGAAAAAAATAACATCTGTGTCCTGCCTCTTGGTTTAGGTATAAAAAGCAGACTTCCAAAAATGTCACAAGGTATGCCCTTGGTACTTCCAGCAGTTCTCCTTCAGCAGTGCAGGGACTCCCTTGCAGCCCCAGCTCTGATGATGTGCAGAGACTAAGGCAGCCACTGGTGATTGTTTGACATCAGCAGCTCCCCAGTCAATGCACAAGTTTTCCAGGTCACTTCTGGGGTTGCTGATGGCCACTTCTGGGGTGACTGACTCATCCTCACACCCCATAATTCTGCTTGGGAACCTCACATCCACTGCCAGAGTTCCCAAGCCCTGCAAGGACTAAAAAGCATCACTAATATTATTTTCACAGGAGCAGAGTAACATCTTGCAGGAGAGGAATCCAAAGCACATAATGCACACCAGATGTGAGCAAGCAGCACCTCTCATTTCCCACATGAAAGCCAGGAGAAGCCGCACCCGGGTGCCTGGCAGGATTCACCAGACCAAGCTCAGCCTCCGCAGCTCAACACCCTGGGGAAAGAAATCTTCATCCCAGTATCAGCTCCAGGACCCACATTGTGCTATTCCCTTGCTCAAGAAGAGCTCCTGGAGTCTCCCATCTTAGGTACTGTCATTTCATTCTCCAGGAAGTGCATTGTCCAAGAAAGCACTAGAAAGACTAATGAGAGTAGGCAATGAAGGCAGGCAAGCCCCATCTCTCCCAAGGAATCATGTTAACACATCCAAATTTAACTGCCTACAAGGTTGAACACTTTTCATGAAGCTTCAGCCTCACATGCTTATTTTCATATGTGCTTCCCCTCAGCAAAAACCAAAGCAGACGAGAAAAAAGGCTGTGAGAGAAGCAAAGCAAATGTGCCTTAAAAGCCTCCCAAACCTGGCATGAGATCAGATGGATACAGGAAAGAGCGGAGCCAAATCTGCCTGCCTGGGAGATCCCCTTGGATGCCCACACTTCTCCGCTCTCCTGATGGAAATCAGGTGCGCGGGCGTGTGGGGGCAAACAGTGCCCATCATGGCTCTTTCATGTCGGATGGTTACAGGTTTTATAACGTCAGAACAACACCCTGCTTTTTCCCCCATCAGGCTCACCCCAGAGGAGAGGCAGGATGCAGGCAGAGTATTATCCTCACACTTCCAGGCACTGAGCAGTTATCTGGGCATTAACCTGACAGAAGAAGGGATGCATATTCCTTACGCAGCTGTGCTAGGCTTTGCACAAATATGTGCATTTTTAAGGTCTCTGTGTATTATAAGCTATAAATTTGCCTTTGCAGCTGTAACATTGAGTCTACAGTATGCAGCCAGCCTAAATTTATTCAAATAATTGAATCAATAATTGAAACTTCTGGTTTGATCAAAGTGCCGGTGGCACAATGACGACTCATGTCAGCATTGCTGCTCTGAGATAAAAGGGTAAGTGCTTTTCAGAGCTGAAAGTAAGGGAAGAAACTCTCAGTAAAAGAGTGAAACACAAAGGTTGACATGGAGCTCACGAGCAAGACAATGCTTCTGCTACAGAGTGCACACTTGTCAGCACAACGACTGTCTGCAGACGTTCTCACTACACCATAAATTCCGATTTCCAAGCAATAAAAAAACATACAAGATAAAAATTCATCACGTAAATTCTTAGGGAAGGAATTTTTTCTTCCACTGGAGGGGAAAAAAAAAATCATCAATCAGCTACAACATTCACACAAGACACTTGCAGAGCAGGAGTTTAAGCTATGATTAACTTTGCTGTACTTACTGTCTTGAAAAACGATCACGTTACAGAAAAGCACTGGCATGATCCATGTCACTTGGATATTTAAGCCCTTCCATTAATTAACCAGAAGTGAAATAGGACCTAGGACTGTGGATCATTCAGTCTTAGTTCCTTGTTACTTCAAGCAACCATATTATAAAACTCCCCATTTGAACGGAATAAACAGCATCTTGAAGAAGGGGAATTTTTTTTTCAGCCCGTTTGGAGGAGGTTTCAAGATCTCTCTTCCTCAGATACGCACAAATATTCTTTTTGCTTCCCACTCACAGTCACTGATGTTGCTCTTTATCCATCTATTTTTTTTTGCCAGTGGTGTCCTTTAGGTTAAATAGCTTTCTCCCTGAGTCATTCCCACAAACTTGCAGAGTACAAAGGAGCCTGGGATAAGGACAGAACAAAAATAGTACAAAGACTGTACAGTACCCTCTAACTGAAAAGGCAGGCATTGAACTCTATTGTATGGATCTTCAGATTTCTAGAGCTTTTCCATTTTTTTTTAACACAAGTAACAAACCATCAGCTAAGGATCCACAGTTCTTCATTTGATCCACGTGAAGAACTGCATGTGATAACCCTACACTGAGCAGGGTCTCTGCACTATTCTTAAGTGTCATAACTTAAAGCAAAAACAAATTAGACCTTCTTCCCGCCAGAATATATATTACAATTGTGAGCCTTCAATTATTAAATCATTATACGTCATTTATATTCAGCCACTTTTAAAATGCAGAAATGTAATAAAGGTATTATACAAAGAAGTGCTAACAAGATAATTGCCTTTAGTTTTTGCTCCCAGATGGCTCAGCTCAGATTTAGAACACGGAAAATCGCAGTAACGGCCGATGGAACAGAGCCATCATCTCAAAACCAGCCCCAAAACAGTGCACTGTCACAGGCAGGGGGATACATCCCAGGGAACAGGACATGTCACAGGGAGGAATGCCCCCTGAGAAGTGCCTCCCTGCTACTGCAGCATGCAGGAACCCAGATCAGGTCCCAGGGGAGATCCAGATGCCTTCTGCTCTCCGGGAAGTTTGGGAGCATGTCATACCCCAGCCCAACAGGGACTTTATTGAAATATCTGCTCACAATATACACAATGAAGAGGGAGAACAGAGGAATAACAATTTTTTAGTTACTTCGGTTGGTTTAGGTCTTAAATAGAGATTGAATCTCAGTAAAAGCATTTTAATTCATTAAATCATTCATTAAATTAAATTAAATTAACAGCATCATTATTCTCTAGCCTGGAACTTGATCACTGGAGTTACCATTGTCTAAAGTACATCTATATCTGTGCTAGCCAATACGGTCAGAGCAGGATAATCCCAAATATTGTTCAATTATTTAATCCCACATTATGTTTTCCTGAGATGTGGCATCCCCCTGTAGAACATCCCACTCCTCAGCAGGTGCTGCACTGACAAATGCTGGCCATGATTGCCTGGCTCACATGAGAATGACACACTACAACTTCAAGATGTGATACAGACATGCATCAGGAAAAGCATGACCACACACTCTGGTGGGACACATCCAAGCTAGACAAGGACCCTGTGAGTCAGCAAATGCTGCAGGACCTCCTGGGTCATGGGATACACCTTACTGTGTGGTAAAACTCTACTCTCACATGTGCTGATCCAAATTCGGAGCAATTTCACCAGCTTCTACAGATTTACTCCAGATTTACATCCATGGCAGCACCTCATCTACTGAAAAAGTCACTGGAAGGATCAAAAAAAGAACACTTCCTAAATGCAACATTTTAATAGAAAAGTTGCCCTAAGATTTTTTTAATAGAGAGGTGATGTTGTTCTTGTTACTATTAGCTTTCTTTTCTATCTACTTCCATCTATTTCTGTTTCTGCCCTGAGTGGAAAGCAGGCTGTTCCATTTAAAAATTCAGGACGCAAATGGGAACCAGATTACATCTATCCCAAAGCTGCCAAAAAGCAATTGCCGTATGAAACCAAAAATCCTCCTGGGATTTTTCTCAAATCCACAAAATATTCCCGAACACTAAAGTTTCCACTGGGACTATTACATTAGCAGATAGTCTGTGTGTGAAAACCCGAGTATGCAGCCGTTCTCCTAATGGTTTCCAGGAGAAGGAGGCTGTGCAAGGCACACACTCCCACCTTAGCACCAAATAACATTTATGCCAGATCTGGCCTTTAAAGCAAGTTACCCACCTATCAGTGAAAAAGGAAGGCACTGTGGATTCAGACTTTCGTTTCCTGAAGTGCTTTCCTGTTACTGCTGCAGTGGTCAGCAGTAACATTTCCACATAATCCTGAAACTCCATGTACATACAGAGCCCAGCTGTGTCTGACCCCGTGGGGCTGCTGCTGGGATCCCTACAAACCCCCTTCAGTGTCTCTTCGCTGGAGAAATGCAAAACTTTAGCTCTCTGCTGGCGCTTCCTCACAGAGGAGGCTCTTGCAAGGAGTACCAGAGTTGTATGTGTGCATCCATCCAGGATGCTAATGCACAGAGGGTTTGGTCCAGATCACTGTGGGGGTGGCCAGGACTCAGGAACTGCCTCCATGCTTGTCCACAATGTCACAGGCAGAAATGAAACATAAATGAGAGCAACCACATCCTGTGGATATTTAGGCTTTGGAGAGACAACATGTGCCCATTTAGGTTGAAGCTGTTCTCCTCTAGCAGCGGAATGCTTTACAAAAGAAGAGGGAAAACAAAGTTCCCCTTGCCAAATACTGGCAGAGAGCAAAGGAGAGCAATGGACATCAGGATTGAGGAAGATGGACATGTGGGTGATTGGTGGGGAGGTCCCACTGGCTGCACACTGCCTGAGGAAACTGGGGGACCCAGCCCCAGCAACGCTGTGGAGCACATATCTACCTATTCAACAACCTAAAACCAGCTTCCCCAAATTCACCTCCCTACACTAGTACCCCAGTCAGCGCTGGAGAGGAGGAAGGCTGGGCAGGGCACAGCCCCTCCATGTGCACCAGGGCAGGCACCCAGCACAGCCTCAAAGAGGGTTTTACTACAGGCTCTTGCCCACCCAATATTCCTGTCCTCCCTACTTTACATTTCTCAATAAGGTATTTATAAGGACCCTTTGAAGAGCTTTTCTGGCCATTAGCAGTGACTACAAATATATGCAAAAACATATATATATAAATATATATAAAAATAGAAAAATATAAATGTATACATTTGGTCTATTTTTTTATTTGTATATATGTAGCCATATATGTCTAGATATATGCAAACATATAAAAATGCATAAACATATATACACATATACTTATATAGATATATAAGATACATGTAACTATATATCTCCATGCACACTTGAGAGCAGGAATGGCGCTGCCAGCTAGCTGTGCACAGGAAAAATCATGGGACTCATGTTCACAGCCACCCTTCCCTCAGGACGCTTTTAGGCTCATTTTTACAAATAAAAAGACAAAACCTGAGCTCAGTGGATGCCCAGAAGGGTCTTGCACACCCCCAGCCAGCAGGTCCCGGTCTCAGCCCATGGCTCCCGGGATGCTCACACCCAGCACCAGGAAAGAGAAAAAAAAAAACCTCTTTCCATCGAAAGAGGAAAAAACCCAAGCGGTGACCTTCCTGTACTTAAAACTATGAATCACAAAACCTGGCAGGAGGATTCGGGCTAAATTCACGTGGGGTTTTGGGTTGTTTTTTTTTTTTCTTTTTTGGTTTGCCTTTTTTTTTTTTAGCCGAACTTCAGCTTTGTTCCCTGCACGGGAGGAAGACTAAATACCCGAAAAGTTCCCTCTCACCATCGCCCTACTACAACAACCACACGAGAAAGCGCTCCCGCGGCGTGGGAGGGAGGACACTGCCGCCTGTGCCCCGCGGCCCCGGCCGGGGACGGGACGGTGCCCGTGTCCCCGGTGGGTGCTCGGGACGGTGCCCGTGTCCCCGGTGGGTGCTCGGGACGGTGCCCGTG
>VWZF01002195.1:531190-611500 GCA_013396755.1 Sclerurus mexicanus | reverse complement strand
CGCTCCGCTCCGCTCCGCTCCGCTCGGGGGCTGCGGCCGAGGGCTGTGCTCGCACCCCCAGGCGAAGCCACTGAAGGCACCTGGGCGCGCCTGTGTGAGCCTGTGTGGCAGAGCAGCCGCCCCGCCTCATGCCGGGGATGCTCGGGACCGAAATCCCGTCCTGGGTACCGGTACAGGCTCGCGGGTCACCCCGAGCCCCAGGCCCCTGGATTCACCCGGTCTCCCAGGGCTTCAGCCGCTCCCTGTGCCTGGAGGAGCCAGCGGCTGTCCGGGCAGTGACCGGGCCATGTGTCACTGGGGCAGCTCCCCGTTCCTGAGCGCAGCCCCTTCCCCTGCTGCACACCTGCCCCGCCACACCTTCACAGCAGTGGTGGGTGCACATCTCCTTTGATGTCAAAGGACTTGCAGCCGGTGCCAAACACGATCGTTCTGGTAATGGGGACGCAGGAAATCTGACGGCTCAGGCTGTCTTTGTGGTTTGGCACACCAAGTCCTGGGATGAGTGTTCATTAGAGCTGGAGTGAGCCACTGCTCAGACCACTCCAGCCCTGCTGCCAAGGGTCTGATGCAGGGGACATAGCGGGAGAGCTCTTTGGGTGTTCTCACCACACGTCGTTCCCATCCCTGCATCTGTGTGGGTACAGACTGCGTTGGGCAGTCCTGCCGCACCCTTTTCCCAGCACTGCCCCACAGGTTAGGCATCTTCTCGAACAACTGGGGCTGCTTGGGTTTACACGTGTCCTTTCTCCCAGGGACTGATGCCCTCTAAACACTGTGCCAAAGGGATAAAAGCAGGTAGAAACAAATGCAGCAACAGGCTGAAGAGGAACACACGAAGTGCCACTACAGTGCTGTGAAGAGGCACAGCAAGACTGGAGCTGACCTAGTGCCATCACCACAGGGCTGGATGGATGCAGAGAGGACTCCCAACAGCTCCTGGCACTGGGAAAGCACTCTAAATCACAGCAGTCTGAGGCATTGCTGTTTTGAAACTCAAAACCTCGCTTTGCTCAAAGCTTGGGTTTTGCTAAGGTGCAGAACATGGGGAAACCATCATATACAGGAAACAGGTAAAGGAGGAAAAAATATTGGTGGTGAAATCAGGTTCCTCAGTTCCCACATTGGCACATCTCCCATGGTAGCTGTTACCCCAGAATGATGTTTCCAGTGGGAGCTGAACATCCTCAGAGGTGCCTTTCCCTCCATGCTGGCACGCAAAGTGAGGTGCCAGCAAGTGCTGCCTCTGTGAGTGTCTCTCTGAAGCTTCGAAACTGAGGCATCTATTATCTGTCTCCCTGAGGGCACCTCATAGAGGCTGGGGTTGTGCTCAAGCAGGAGAGCAGTGAATTGCAAATATGCTGCTGTTTAAGGTGGGGGGTAAGGGGCACCATCACATCTCTGACCTCTTCAGGGGAAAAACTACAGGCTAGTGCTTAAAGTACCAGACTTGGACAAGAGAGGGATGTTTGGTTCCCTTCTCACCTGCAGATGCCCTGAGTGGGAGCAAATTAAGCCTAAATTCAGGTTTTTGAATGTCTAAATCCCCTGCAAAGACATGGGGAACCATGATGGTAGTTAGACACATTGGTCCCCTGGAGGAATTTGCCTTGGATTTTTCAGATTGTATAGCTGTCCTCTCCTACCTCCCTCCAGAGATAAACGTTGGCCTTGCTTACAGACACATGTGAACCATGAACCATCTTAGCTGTAAATGAAGGTGAAATTTTTTCCCCTGGCTTGTCAGGTGCCTGTTCACAGTGTTGGATGAAATGGAACTAGGGCACTGCTGTCTGAGCCCAGTTCAAAGTGGCAATTCAGGTGCTGCATTTTGTCATGTTCCAGCTTTATCATTTGGTTGAGCAAAATTGGACACCGTATTCTGGTTATTCTGTTTCCCAGTCTGTCACGGGGGACTGGGGGCAATCTGACTGTACTGCCTTTGGCCAAGGGGATCCAGCCTGTTCAATGGCTTATTTTGTTTCTCGTTCTGGTCCCACAGCCTGTGCTCCCCTTTCACCTACTACTGCATGGTGATGATTTCAGTGCTAGAGAAATGAATATATCAAGAAAAAGGATTATCTGCTGTCTTGTCTTTTGGTAGCATTGCAAGGACCTGGTAAACCATCTGTTATGTTTCCAAGGAAAAGACCCTTTTTTCCTCCAGAAGTAAAGGTGTCATTTAAATTTTCTCCTACATTATCCATTTTCTGGTGTATTTCCAAATGATTTTCAAAATCTTTTTTCCTGTTCAACTCCATTTTGATTTGATAAACTGATAAATGGCCACAAAGGACTGCAGGTTGGAGAGGCTGTTCTCTAATCTCTCATGGTTTGATACATCTGAAACCCTCTGGGGAGCTGTGTCTGCCAAGGAGGCCAAGGCAACTGCCACTCAAGCTTCTCCCCTTTGCAGCTCCGCTATTTTAATATATTTTATACGTATTTATTAATTTGCTTATTGATTTATATATTAAAATATATTTGTGGATGGCTCCACTATTTTAATATTTCTTTGTGTTTGTTTGTTTGTTTTATGTAATTTTTCTAATGAATTTGGGGAAGGAAGGAAATTAACTCTTCCACCCCTTTTGGTTCTAACCTGCTCATCCAGGGCCAAGTGCCACCACAACTCCAGCTGTCAGGTCAGCTGACAGTGCCATCTCTATTCACTGCCTCCCTTCTGTTTCTCCCTGGTAGCTATGGGTCCAGGAGACACACATTAACTACACATTCCATGTCTCTTATGCTCTGCCATGGAAAATAAACCCTTCTCATGGATTTTCCAAGCATTTTGGTGAGCTGCATGGGAAGGGAGAAGCATTTCCAGGCACCATCATGGCTCAGTCATTAGCAGCCCCCTGGATCACGAAGCATCCCTGCACCATCCCAAACACCTGCTGGTTGGGGATCTCTCAGTAGTTGCTACTGACAAGCCCAGGGCCGGATCCCTGAGGCCCTGCAGAGGGACGCGGCCATCCCAAACCACGAGTGCACCCGGGTATTGATGCTCGGTTACATTAGCAGCCAACCATGCGTGTAATCCCACAGATTCCTAATTCTGCAAGCAAACAAATAATTGTCCTGCTCCGCCTGACACTGCGGCAACCCCAAATGCCTGCACACAATTCCACTTCTTGCTGTCATTGCTGGTTTTAATGTGGCTGAAGGGCAGCCAGAGAATTACAGCCCTGTTAACACCACCACTGGGGACAGCACGAATAACCACCCTCTGATGCTGAGACCACAGCAAGGGCTGAATCAAGAAATACACTGCGTAGAAATTTTCACCCAAGTAAATTCAATAAATAAAAGCCATAAAGCCTTTGACACGAAACACGCCCTTACCATTATCTCAGGTGAAGAATACCCTCTCTTCTTGATAGTCACAGACTTCACCTGCCCCGCAGAGACACATCTCCCCATCCTCACCATGCCCAAAGCATCTCTAACTAGTGAGCGGAGACAAATCCTCTTGCAGCACTGGATCAGCACTTTCTAAACCACATCTGCAGAAGGTTTTTAAGTAGCCTTGCAATCTGGCAGCCAGAGAACTCAGTGGTTCAGGGAACCCCAAAGAAATCTATCCTGCTAAATTATTAGCCACTGTAAAGATTTCTACAACAGCAACTGTGTATATTTATCTAATCGCCTTTGATACACACCTCAGAGGCAGCATTGTATTTGAAGGCAGCAGCAATATCTCTGCACATCAGTTTTTACAGTTCTGCCAAAGAGCTTTCATTTTTCTCTAATAACTTGACCTCTTTGGTTTCTGGCAGAAGATGGCTAAGCAGAACACTCACTCTCTGGATTCACTCCAGTATGGGATGAGGTCAGGACAACAAAGAAAAAGAAACAGCTGGATTGCTACAAAGCAGTGGGAACAAACAGGGCAGGAACCAGGGCTTTCTCTTTCCTTCCCTTTTTATTTATCCAATGGGGTTTTGTTTCTGGGCGTATTTATTCCCCAAGAGAATACTATCACCAAAGCAGTTTCCTGCAAGCTGCTGTTGTGGGGAGCCTCCTCCGGCAGGCTCACCGTGCCCAGGGTGCACACATAAATAGAACAGCCAACTAATCCCTCCTCTTGTCGGCTGTCAGGAAATGTGAGGTGCAGGTCCTAGGGGTTTCCACTGAGCTATTGCATCTCCTACACAATCATTTTCATATCGATTTTGGCAGGGTGAGGTTCATACCCCCCTCTCCCACTTTATTTTTCCATTTCATCACATTCTTATTACTCTACCCAAAGCCTTCTGGTCTGGGGGCTTTCGCTCTGCATTTTTCAATCAGTTTTCTTTCTTTTTTTCTGATATTCAGTTAAATCATCTTAAAACAGCAAGCAGGAAAATTGCCAGTGAGGTGGGAAGGAGGTGGAAAAGAGGGGAGGGATGAGGGAATGGAAGACAGGGAAAAGACATGCCAAGCATGAGAAAGAGACAGAAAAGCAGTCTGCACACATTCCCTTGTGGGGAGAGTTTTTCTCTCCCTGACCTCACTTTCTCCACAGCCAGAAATTCCACGTCAGGATTTGCCAAGGAGACAATGCAGCATTTCTCTGCTGGGCCACAAAGCAAGTGTGAAATGTTCTGTTTTAATAATTTACAGAGAAAAAGGAACACAACAGTCACCATCTGATTCATATCTTCTGAAATCCAGCAGCTAAAGCTGTGGGAAAGGAGAGACAGATGAAGAAAGGAAGAGAAGGTGTGGTTTGTATTGTTTTTTCCTTCTTGTAGGCCACTGTGGACCTAAGGAAAGACAAGAAGGACCACATTGAATTGTTGCAAAGTTTAAGAGCTCCTAGTATCCTCTATCTGATGTGGCCTCCAGCAGATGACTACAGAGAAAATACAAGGAAAATTACAGGTGCTCTTTCCTCTAGTACATGATCCCATTTCCTTTCCTGAGCCTGAGGTTTCAGCTACATCATCAAGTCTGAGAGCCCTTCATGGACCTTTCTTCTATGATGTTTTGTAATCACTTTTTGAGCCCATTCATACTTTTGGCACTCTGGACGTTCTGTGGCAGTGAGCTGCACAATGGAATTGTGCATTGTGTGAAGATGTACTTCCTTTGGGAAGTACTTCCTTATTTCACAGAATCTCAGGTCAGTTCAGGTCAGAAGGGGCCTCTGGAGATCATCTAGTCTAACCCCCCTGCTCAGGTAGGGCTGCCTAGAGCCCATTTCCAGGACTATGTCCAGACAGCTTTGGATTATCTCCAAGTATAGAGAGTCCACAACCTCCCTGGTCAACCTGTGCCAGTGCTTAGTCACTGTCATGGTTAAAAAGCATTTCCTGATGTTCAGAGGTAATGTCCTGTGTTTCTATTTGTGCCCATTGCCTCTGGTCCTGACACTGGACACCACAGAAAAGAGTCTTATTCTGCCCTCTTTACAATCTCCCTACAATTATTTACAGACATTGATGAGATGGCCCAGAGACATCCCTTCTTTATGCTGAGAGCCAGTTCTTCCAGCCTTTTCTAACAGGAGAGGTGCCCCAGTCCCTTGCCCATCCTTGTGGCCCTTGACTAGACTATCTCCACTATGCCCACGTCCCTCTTGCACTTACTTCTATGCCATTCACGGTTCTTGTACTTCTACTGTGTCTTCCTTCAAGCGTCAAGGAGAGGTTTTTCTTACACACAGTGTGATGGCTGACCAAGAGGCACTAGTTCTGCCTTCAGGCAGGAGCGGGGGTGTAGTTGTCTTCCTGAAGTCCCTCTCAGACCTACCTTTCTGTGATTTTTATCCTGCTGATGCTTTGTTACAATATTGATGTTTAGTCTCAGGACGTTATTATAATACTGCTTTACTCTCTGCTCCGCTACTAATAACTCCTGCTGTTCAGGTGCTTGGTTTGACCACGGTGAGTATTTTTGACCCAGTATTCTTTGATCACACAATCACTTCAACACAGTATAAATCCAAGCTGCTACTAGTATGGTCTTGTACTCTCCCCCTCCAACATGTGCTTGCTCTTACAGCCTGGCTTGCCTGGCACCACAGACCAGTCAGCTGTGCCTGACTTGGTCAGGAGACTGATCCAGCTGAAAACTCACCAGCTGGGAGGAGGCAAGAGGAGACATCAATTTTCCATTACTTGTTCTGCTATCTCACATCCTTTGTCTTTCTACCTTGGATGGAGCAATCACATCTTGTGCTGTGTTTGGAAAGCAAAGTGGAAATGTAAGGTGATACAAGCACTGGTTTGAATAATCTTTTTCACACTGAGAGATGTCTAAACTGCTGTGCAGAGGAAAGTGGTGTCTGGGGAGTTCTTTCTGCCCCTCAGATGGCAGCAGGGCTGTACAGAAGCCCTGGGAGATGCCAATCACCACCTTAGGAGGCAACAGATCACACTGGATGGCACAGACTGTTTTCCTGTTAACACAAGGAGGATGCCAGCAAGTCAGTTGTGCCATGTGTCAGCCTTGATCCCTGGCCCTCCCAGGTCCTGCCTTTTGACCAGGGGTCACCTCATTTTGTGTATCTAAATCATCTCTCTAACTGCTACTACATTTATTTGCTACTCAACTAAAATCAACCAAATTTTGTTATTTGGAAGATGGAGCATTTTCTTTGTCATTAAATACATTTGCTAAGACCTTGAGGGCTTGCCAAGGTTAGGGGAAATGAGCACATGCCAGTGAAGAAAGGCACTGTTCAAGGGATAACACAAGGAAGATCAAGAGAAAAAAGGAGCTGGTTTAAGTTCTGTTACAGAAAATGCATTTTAAAGTTACTTGACTTGTTTTAACCACAATCGGGTAATGAACGAGGTAGCCAAGGGAAGGCTCTTGGCTGTCATCCCATTTCCTGTTAAGACACTCCTCTAGGTTAATGTAAGTCAGAGCAGTCTCTATCCTGACACCAAGTGGAGAGAGCTCACATAGATTCCTTTAAAATAGGATCAAGTGTATAGAACCACCAGTAAGGACAACACTGGATGTGTCACCCATTCTAGCACCAGCAAGGCATCAAACAGTTTTTAAGCATTTTTGCATTTACAGGATTTTTTTTTAAGAACTTACCTCCTAGCAGCAGAAATATACATTGGGGACAGTAACACACAGCAAAAATCACGCTCTGTGCTCCCGCAGTTTTACCCTCCTATCCCAAGTTTCCACCAGTGTCATATGTGGTGAGCATCCAGTGGGTGTACATGGGTCATCTTTACTAGGGACTAAGTAGGTTTCAAGAGTGGCAGGGAAGACACAGAATCACAGACAGGTTGAGGTTAGCAGAGACCTCTGGAGTTCATCTGGTCCAAACCTCTGCTGAAGCAGGGCCACCTAGAGCCCATTTCCCAGGCCCACATCCGGACAGCTTTTGAATATCTCCAAGTATGGAGAATTCATTGTCCTGAAAGTGAAGAGTAGAGTGTCTTTGCCTTGGGAGGAAGGACCAGTGCTCAGTCATGTTATGGTGATGGACCCTGAGGTGTGCTGGAGCAGTCCCACCATGCTGTCAAAGAGCAAGGCAGGGTGCCGAGTCCTCAGACAGGTATTTCTCCCAGTACATAAGATTCACATTGGAAAGTGTGCAGGCTCCATCTCCAGCCTTCACCAATTTTCTCAGGAGGGCCTGGGGGCTTGTTCAGTTTTGGGCTCCTCAGTACAAAAGAGACATGGAGCTTCTGGAGCAGGTCCAGAGGAGGGTTATGAAGAGGATTAAGGATCTGGGATATCTCTCTTGGGAGAATTTGCTGAAGGAGCTGGGCCAGTTCGGCCTTGAGAAGAGATGACTGAGGGGGCACCTCATCAATGTCTGTAAATATCTGAAGGGAGGGTGTCACAGGATGGAGCCAGGTTCTTCTCAGTGATGCCAAGCAGTAGAAGAGGCAATGGACAGAAATGATGCACAGGAAGTTCCACCTGAACATGAGGAAGATCCTCTTTGCTGCGCTGGTGACTGAGTACTGGAACGGATTTCCCAGAGAGGCTGTGGAGTCTCCCTCACTGGAGATATGCCATACCACCTGGATACAATCCTGTGCAACTGATTGTGCTTGAGCAGGGAGGTTGGACCAGATGACCCCACTGTGGTCCCTTCCAACCTTACTCATTCTGTGATTCTGTGATTTTCCCTTTTCCTTGTATGTCAGACTTCCAAGGGTGGGTGGCCAGAAGACCTTCTTCAGAAGCTTCCCATCCTGCACCTCAAATCCTCACACCCCCCCTTACCTCAAGCACCTCTAACATACCTTGAGAAACATATCTCTTTTGACCTTGGCCCTGGGATTAAAGGGAGATCACTGCCAGATGGGGTTCCACCATGGATCCAGCCTCTGAAGCCTTGGGCTTCCCTTGCCTGTGTGAGGTTGTTTTCTCCCCGAGTGTCTTACTCTTCACTATTTATTTATAAACCCCTACTTCTGCCTTCCAGGGGGAAAAAAAATCCTTTGTCATTTTGCAAGGTGCTATAAAGTCACAGAAGTTCCAGTGCCAGCCAAGGGCTAAGCCTCAAATTCCCAGACAAGAAGCAGCACCATCCTATAGCACTCTGCACCAGAAAGGTGATAGCTTCTTTCCCAGGGGAAAAAGCCTTGCATCAATTTAACACAGAAAGGTATTAAACACATCTAGAGTCGAGCTGTTCTATCCCTCTGATGGATGGCATTCAAAAACAACACAGAAAGGAGGCACCAGTGCTGATAAATTTATGCCGCGAAAAGCATTCAGCAGCTGCCCTGTTTAAGTCATCTCCTAATTACTCAACACAGAAAAAACAGGGAGAGGAAAATGTATCATGCGTGGACTTACCCAGCTGATCCAGAGCAAAGTGGGCTGGGGCACCTTCGGAGAGCTCATTGTCTGAGGGAAGAAGAACAAATGCTCGGAAAGGTCAGCTGAAGAGGTAGTTGGGGAGAGCCAGGGTGACATTGCTGTTTTAATCACACTGCAGATAAGCCCCTGCTCAGTCTGTTTCCAGTTCACCCTGACAGCTTTCATGTGTGTGTTGTGGGTTTTCTTTTAATTCGGCTGTCATTGAAAAACCTCAGAATCAGCTCAAGACAGAGACCAGTCAGAATGAACCATTATCCCCTTTCCAGCATCACTGAAGGCAAGAGCTCCCCTGCCCCATCTCTGCCCTTGCTGGGATTCCCAGCAGTGCTCCGCTTTTTGGCCATGCCACAGCTCTCTGCTCCCTTTCCCCAGTTCATCTGGCACTCAGGGCATGGCCAGGAGCATCCTGTCCACAGCAAAGCTTTCCTGTATACCACAGTCTCCGACAACAGTAGCTGGGGTAGGTTTAAGCAATGGGAGCAGGAAAACGCCCTGGTCAGAATTTTTCAGAGGCTGAGCAAACCCTTGAGTCACCTGATAATAGCACTGCTGTAGCTCAGTGTGTGACAGGTCAGACCACGGGCTCTGGAAATCCCTGAGGTGATGACATTTCTCACCAAAAGCTTGAAGGAGATTATTTTGGATCCCAAGACCAATCCCATAATAAGCCCACCCATTCTTGTCTGCTCTTAGTTGCACAGCACAGCACACATGGATCCCTCACTGCCAGAAAGATCTGCAGCCACACAGGAATATGTGGCCAAGTGTTGAATGCCATTTGTGCCTTGAAGTTAGCGGGGACTTTGTAATTTTCAAACATCTCTTTCAATGTCAAAAATTCTGCTAACTTGCAAAAACTCAATGCAAATTAAAATAAAAAAAAATAAAAAATTTCAGAAGGTGTATTTTTTCCTTTTGACTTTTGCAGGGTTTGGTGTTTTTGGTTTTTTATTCCTTTATGGTTCATGGCACTTTTTCAATGCATGGGCCAGACTTAAAAATCTTTTGGTCTGGAATCTGTGGACCCCTATATTCCTAGGGGTTCCAGGAGGGTGTTTGAGAATGGAAGGTGCATGATGAAATACAGCAATGCATACCTGTGGCATTTCTAAGAGATCTTGTCCCACGCTATAAAATGTTCTTAGGCCCATCAGTTAGAAAAAGCTGTAAGCCACTAGTCTAGGATAGCAATGGGCTGCATACAAAACCAAAAGTGTTTTGGATTTTTATAAACTACTGATGGCAGCATCTCTGCCATCCTCTGCCTTTACACACACAAGCACAGTGCAATCCTGAACTCAACAGGCATTTGACCACTACAGCTATAAACAGTAACACAGACCATGCACAGAGCAAAGATTTTTAAGAAATAACAGATGCAAAGGTTGTTCTAATGAGGAAAAACAGTGAACTGCAGCAAGCACCCCTGAGCTGGTCCCTTGGGGCCACCCAGGGCTGGGTACTGCAGGAGCAGGAGATGTGCTATCATAAAGTTGCTGCCCAGTGATACTTGCCTGAGAAGATTGAACTCAGGGCTCAAAAGCATAAATCTAGTTATGGGTTCAAAAACATAAAGCTACTTATCTAATTCAGCTCTCACAGAAAAGGAGGCAATGCCACATCTTAGACTGTCCCTTTCCCCTTCCCCCAGCATCTGGGCTATCAGCGGGAAGCCAAGGGAAACAGATGGAGATAAGTGAGCACTTTACCAAAGCAAAGCGTTTCCGTTCCCAAGGTGCTGCCATCTGGAAGGCTGTGAGTTTATTTTGGTTTTAGTCTGGGGCACAGCACATCCCAGACAAAGAAGGAGTTTGCCCATGGAGGGGCAGCTTGTGCTGGCCCAGAGGACAGGGACCTTCGGTGACAAAAATGACCTGGGCCTGAGCAGGGAGCACTTCTGGCTGTTCCTGCCAAATGTTCAAACGAGGATTAAAAAGTAAATAAAAGCATCTGGCTGGAAATTAGGTAGAAATGAATCAATAGAGGAAATAGGTCTGCTGGCTACTTCCCGGTTTATCTGCCCCCAAGTGCTTTCCTGACACTGGCAATTTTTGGAGAGCAATAGACCCTAGCCTTGAGCTGAGATGTCTTGTGTCATGCTAAGGTGGGCTGAAACCTTGAATGGTCCTGCACAGGGAGCCCCAGTTGGGGCAGCCCCCAGCTGCCCTGTCACTTCTGAGACAGCATATATCCTTGCAGCCATCCTAAATTGTCCCTCACAATTATAATTGAAGAGAGAAGAGAATATTTTATCATCTCTCCTGTCACTGTTCCCCAACCAGTCATCTGCAGAGTCCTGCTTATGGAGAGTGAACCAGTCACATCCAGTACAAGTGATATATTAACTTTCAAAAAAATGGGTGATGGGGCTTTTTTTTTTTCCCCCCCTGTAAATGGACACTCCAGAGAAGGAAAACAAGCCATGGATCAAGTGCCTGTGTCAATGTGACTGTTTGGGCCAGACCCTTCCCACTTTCATACTGAGTACTGCCTTTCTCTGGATACAGCCCAGCAAAATCCCTGGGACCACGACAAGCACAGTGAAGGGGAACAGCACATTGGGAAGGCTCTCAGCACTTTCACTGGGTGGATTAAAAACCAGCAATCATATCCTACCTCCTTTCACACTGGAAAAGGGGTGGATCCCACCGTGAGACAACCAGTTTGTTTCATCCAGCTTCCAGTTTTCAGCAGCGTCCATCTCTGATCCACAGCATCAAAGATCTGTTTGCAATGCCTCCTCCTGCTCTCTCTGGGGAATAACCAGAAGATACTCTGAGTGTCTGTCATGTTGCTAGACCATGGTCAGCTGCTGAGAAGCTTACCTCAACAGAAGAAAATGTCTTGTTGATATTCCAGGATAAAAAAGAAAATTAATTTTAAAAAAAATTGAGAAAAAACTCACGTGGGTTCCCAGGGAACTCTTGGACCAAGGAGTAGCTGACTCTGCCAAGTCTCAACTTATCACATTGACAAGTCTCCCTGCTGTGTCAAAAGGCTACCAACAATTAGATCTCTTCCATTTTCTGCTGTCAGTCTGACCAACACTGAGAAATTCCTAATCCATCATGATACTTGCAGGGGTGGGGTTTTATTTTTGGGCGAGGTGATGTTTTACAATGGCATCCATCAGGGATGTGTGGCTTGGCTTTACATGCCCAGCTGTCAGGTCCTGACCAGTGAGGGGAGAGGAGCTGGCCCTTGTTCCCAGCCTCTCCATGGGCAGGAGTTGCAGGCTGGGAGTTGTGATCAGTTACACATTACAAGCCAATGCTACTGCTGGCCACTTGGCTCTCACAGCTGCCCCAGCTCTGGAGTGGTGGCTGTGAGCCACCAAGGAAGGATGGAGATTACTGAGCAGTTATAGGTGGAGCTCCCTACTGTAAAAAGTTCCTTTCTGGTGTAGACACTGAATTATTTTACTATCACCCATTCAGTGCAATCTACAGGTTTGCTGCACTTGAGAATCCACATGGCAGAATTCTTCTTCCTTTGACTCCTTGGACCTGTGCGTCTGGGCAATTCCAGACATGAGTACAGACTGGGAGAATAACTCATTGAGAACAGCCCTACAGAGAAGGACTTGCGGGTTCTCATGGATGAAGAGCTGGACATGAACCAACAAGCAATGTGTGCTTGTAGCCCAGCAAGCCAACTCATCCTGGGCTGCTTCAGAAGCAGCACAGCCAGCAGGTCGAGGGAGGTGATTCTCCCCCTCTACACTGCATTCATGAGACCCCTCTCCAGAGTGCTGTGTCCTCTTCTGGGGCCCTCAACACAAGAAAGACATGGATCTGTTGGAGATGCTCACACTGGAACATCTCATTTATGAAGA
Organism: Sclerurus mexicanus; assembly: GCA_013396755.1. Lineage (NCBI taxonomy): Eukaryota > Metazoa > Chordata > Aves > Passeriformes > Furnariidae > Sclerurus > Sclerurus mexicanus. The sequence goes on along the minus strand of VWZF01002195.1, from coordinate 598,872 downwards.
CAGGCTGAAAGAGCTGGGGTTCTTCAGCCTGGAGAAGAGAAGGCTCTCAGGACACCTCATTGCAGCTTTTCAGTACTAAAAAGTGGCTTATAAAAGAGAGGGAGAGTGACTTCACATGTGCAGATAATAATAGGACAAGAGAGAATGGTTTTAAACTAACACAAGAAGGGTTTAGATTGGATGTTAGGAAGAAATTCTTTACTCAGAGGGTCATGAGGTGCTGGCACAGGTTGCTCAAAGAAGCTGTGGCTGCCCCATCCCTGGAAGTGTTCAAGGCCAGGCTGGATGGGGCCCTAAGCAGCCTGACCTAGTGAGTGGCACCCCTGCTCATGGCAGTGGAGTTGGAACTGGATGATCTCTTAGATCCTTTCCAATCCAAGCCTTTCTATGATTCTATGGTTCTGTGATCCCTGTTGGGGTAAGCACACAGGGGCATTTAATGCATTCATGGGTCTTCAGGATTACATAGATTTGGGAGGCAAGAGTCTTTCTGGCATCAGCAACCTCTCACTTATTAAGGAAGAACACAACAGTGCTGAGATGCAAGAAGTTACTGTAAAGCTTTTTTGCCTCTGTGGGAAGATGCTCAAAAGGAAGTGACAACAAGGACTTCCCCTAGCACTGTCTGAAGCAAACCAAGACCCCAGATGGCACCAATGGAGCTGGTTTCATGGTAAGGTGAGTCTCATGAGAGCCATCACACTGGCAGCTGCTCATCTCTACTCAGACTGATTTTCTTCATCACCTTTTGTAGGAATTACTTTGTAACTCAATACTGTCACCTTAATCCAGGGAATGCCTGGGAGAGACAGGCAGATAGCAATGGAGGGACACCAGCACCATCTCCTTAGGAAATGAGGTGAAGAAAGAGATGGGTGAGGTCCTGTCTCCTCAGGGAAGCAAAGCATGGCTGAGCCATACCACTGCACTTCCCAAGCACTGATACCTCCTAGCTACCATCTTTTCGGAGGGGAGATGGTGCAGCTGGTGGGGTGGGTGGAAGGGCCTGCAGAAAGGGGCAGCAACCCCACATTGACATATTGCCCCAGTGGCTCCCAGCACAGCACAGCCCAAGCCCCTGCCTCATCGCACTGCCAAGTCTCATCAGCATGAACCATGACTGTGCCAGTGCTTCCCTAGTTGGCCAGACCTGCAAGAGGTCATTTCACACAGTCTCTTGCTCAACACCTTAATTAAGCAGAATTAAATACTTGTCTGTATGTGTTTGCTGAGCAGCAAGCAGGACAGGTCACTGCGCGTGCAGGCAGAGCTGGACAGGAGGTCTTTTGATGTATTAAATTCACCTGAAGTGCAATTAAAAGGTGCTGAAACTCCAGGCAAATTTGGGTTGGATATGTAATTAGTTTTAGCTGAAAGAGAAGAAAAAGAGTTCTGAGAAGAGCGTCAAGGCTCCATTTTGACATTTTAAAAATGAAACTTTTTTGTTGTTCTTTCAGATGCTGTTTTTGGTTTGAAAGTTACCTAGTTTGCTTTTTCTCTTCTTTTTTCCTTCTATTTTTTTAAGTTATGAAAAGCAGTAAATAATCTCAAACCAGAATGTCTCATGCAACACTTATGAAAAGAAATCAAAGAAGAAAAGAAGCATTCTCCTTTAGGAGGTGACCCAAACAAAAAGTATTTTCAATTTTTCCCTTCAGCCACTGAAATGAAAAACCTATTATTTGTACAGCTACACTACTGAAAAGGCATCTCATCAATGTGTACTTCTGGCAATTTCTTCTTTTTACCTGCCAAGGGAGGGATTTGTCTGAGAGTTCAATAAAAGTATGAAAGAAGGAAAGGGCAATTTAGCAATGTAGCATAGAAAACAAAATGGCTTTTCCATATTTATTCATTTCTCTGAAAGAAGAAAAAAACAAACCTCCAGACCTCAGCTCTTTGCCTGCTGTCTCACTCTGCTCAGAATCACAGACATGAAATCATATGATTGATGAGTGTGATGAGTTCCCATCACACAGAAAATTAATTGCAAATGTAAAACCTTCTGACTTCACTGACACATAAGGTCCAATCAATATTAAAGAAAGCAAAAGTCAAAATTTATTTGGGGTAATAACACCAGCAATGAGAAAGACCTAAAAGACCATAAACATCAGTCCTTGATGTAGCTTTGGGGCATCCATCGCTTCCTTTCACAGCAGAGCCTGGTCCCAGCGGAGGCTGGTGGTGTGTCAGGTCTTTGTGGCCAGCACCACAAGATCAGGCATGGGTTTGTAGTCCTTGTCTCACCATAGAGCATCCATCATGCCCACCCTCCCCTGAGGCTGCCCAACAGGATAGGATGGGAGGCAAAGGGATGAGTACAAATACAGGACAGGGTCCACTAGCTGCATGGACATTCATGCAACAGACCTCTCAGTAAAACATAGAACTGAAGCAGGAGGCATTGCTGCTCAACCTGGTGTCTCACAAGGGCTGGCACACAAGCGGCTCCAGCTGCTTGAAGGCTCAGCATTGCTGCAGTCAATAATCAACACCTGTTACCGCTGTCTTTCAAGAAGACGACAAATCAAATGTGAAATTTTTTCCAAAGGGCCTGCATTAAGTTTCTCAGTCTTCACCTAGGCCAAGATGGGCTCATTTTACACACCTACAGCTTCCACCAGTCCTCTGATGTAAAACAAGGTGAGAAAAGACTCACATTCCTACTATATGTTATATCCTGATACAATATAAAAAGAAAAAAAGAGGCTGAATGAATTAAGATCTCTTTCACCTCACAGCTTTTACGATACCTCAATAAGACCTATGCAGATCACAAAGCACTGTCCATTTTTGGCCTAAGCGACAAATCTCTTCCAAACCTCAGAAAAAAATTGCATAATATTGTAATGACCATTTCAGCAAAGTTTTACAACCCCTTTAATCTCTCAGAAGTGGCTGTTGGAGCACAAGCCCCAGTTAAGCTCCTCTTCTGGAGTATTTCAAGTTCAAGACAATCTGTCACACAGCCTCTCTGGGCTCTCACCAGCTGCACGGGGCTATTTTTTTTTTAGTACCATAAACTGCAGAATTCACATGGCCAGAACAGCAGGAAAATAAAAGTTAATGACCTGAGACTAACCCAGAGAGACAAGAAACTAAAGCGTCCAACCCTAAATGCTACAGCATGCAGGGGCTTGATCTGGAGGACAAGTAAAGGCTGGTAGTGTTTGCCCAAGCACTGCCCTCAAAATTGGCTCCATCCACGTGGCTCACCAAAATCAGGTGCTGCTGAGTGGAGTTGCATATTCTGTACAAAGCATCTCATATTTCTTTGAGTTATATCTCCTAGCATATGGTTCAACTTCAGAGCTCTAACTGCATCCACCTACTTGGCACCTTCCACAAGACACAGACTCAGCTCCTTCTCCAGTAAGGGCACAGTTTTGTGAGATGCTCAGTCCAATCTGATCCAGGCATTGCTAGAGCTGGTGACCACCTGGGGCTGGTGATCACTTAGTGCTGGTGATACTCACACACCACCTTCCTGGTCCAAGCCCTGTAGGCAGCACACTGGAGCCCTTTGCACTCAGTGATTTATTTGTTTAGATGACCAACCTTTCCAAATCCTTTGCAGCACCTAGGAAGAGATCACATGTGAACCCTTCTGAGCAGCATCTGACCTGGGGGAGCCAGGCAGTGTGGGGTGCACACAGCTGGTTCCTGGGACCAGAGCAACCCCAAGCAACAGCACCACATTGCTGGTGGCCAGGCCAGGGCAGGGGACTAAAGAGCCACCCCCAGCCTATTGCAGTCTGGTGTAAGAGTGAGCGTTGGCAGGGAGTGTGGCAAGGGAAAAGGCTACACAACAGCTGAGGTGATCACAAGTCACAGAAGGTCTGGTAGATGGGGCAGCAGGGAGAACATCGAGGAGAGTAGGGTTGGGTGTCAGTTTGGTGAGGGAGGCTGGGACAGAAGAGAAAAAATCGTTTCTGTCCATGTTGCAAACCCTACAGTGGGGCTGGCCATTGCTGGTGTGTTCTACAGCAATAGCAGGCACTGACCCTAACCTGTGCCTCCAAGAAATTTGTGGGGTTTGGGATGGATATTCACCACACCAAAGGGACAAGGTGGGCAGCTGAGGCAGGACTGAGGCTGAGACGTGAGGCTGGGACTGAAGAAAAGAGCTTGGTCCAGCTAGAGAAGAGGGAGAGAGCTTGGTCACAGTACGAAAGAAGGACTCGGACAGCAGCCTTGCAGCAGACATACATGGGATGAAATGCTACCAGAGGGATCCCTTTTCCTGGGCTGTTTCCCAATGCCCTGCAATAAGATAGGGATAGCAACACAGGCTTCCTCTCATCAGGCACAAGCTGGAAATGTCCAGCCCCATGCTAACCAAAGTGATATAGTTGTCCTTATGGTGCCTACACAATAACCCAGATTCTTCTCTCTCACAATGAGTCCAGAGAGGTTAAAGTATCCCCTGACCCATAGTTTTGCTCAGCGTAAAACCTTTGTGTCAAAAAGGCCATGTATGCCAAATGTGGGAGCAGTGTCGAGAGGAAGTCATGTCACTTGGGCAAGCAGCAGCTGCTCTTGGGAGGGTATCAATGCCCCGGGAAGGCAATGCCTTCCTGCAGCTGCTCGTCTGCCCGAGGGCAATGCAGGCGGGAGTGAGAAGGTCTGACGAGCCTCACAGAGCTGAGCAGGGCAGGATCAAGCCTTTGAGGGAACCATTACAAATTTGTTTAATCTGGAGCATGATAGGCACAGCAAAAGGCACAAGGTAACAAACTGCTTCCCCCATACCCCAGACCTCAGCCTGATGGCTGCCTTTATTCACCCACAGTTGTTCTTTATGCACTGGATGTGCTCTCCTTTAATTAGTCCAAAAGGTGACTAATGAGCTATTTGTTAATGTCATCAATCAAAAAGCTCTATCTGTAGTTGCTCTGAAAAAGCTTTTTTTTAAAAGCATCGAGTTTCAGCCAACTGGCACAGAGCATGATCACAAGCTAATTACATGATCTCATGGCAGTTATCTCAAACTAATACATCATTAATCTGATTTTACGACAGCTAAAGCAGAAGCCCAGAGCCAAGAAGCACTTGAATGCTCCACAGTCCCCAGGACAGGAGCCCTTTTTATAAAAGCTGTGGGTTTACACACAGCAGGCACATGTCAGGGCAAGCAGTAAGTTGTATTGCTCCCCTTGCCCTGACAAACAAAAACATTTAGAAGCTGGGAAACACAGTCACCTCGAAAGGAAATTTACCCCAAACACAGCCATTGTCCCTCTGCCTTGGCTCAGGGCTGCAAAGATAACCAGAGCGGGAAGGGGCTTGGGTACAGGATCCCGGCATTTCTCAGGAACCCCACGGCATTTTTTATAAGTTCTCTGTATGACAAAGTCCTTTTGAAGGACCTGTCCCAATCTGGTCTCAGGGGACAGGTGGGTAGTTTCAGGTCACCTGCACTCATGGTGATAGGCGCTAAAAGCTCCTCTCTATTCTCTATATCCCTTTGAATATAAAGGTAGAAGGCAAATCAAAAAATACATTCCTGTTTCCATGTCATGATTTCCTTTGAATAGCTCATTGCTAGCTAGGAAAATCTGTCTACACACGTAACCAGGAACCAAAAAAAATCTTGAAAACCTTTGAAAATGTTATCTTCAATTTCAGCCAAGCTCTTACTCTCACTTCTGAGCCACGGTACCCCCCAAAATGGTCCCAAGGGAGCTCACAAACCTGTCTCAGCCATCTCACAGGTATGGCAGTATGCCACGATCCACTTCACAGCACTCCAGGACCCCTGCTCTGATTACAAAGTACAGGAGGTGCCGGATTATCAACACAGATTTGGGGTGGGTTTAAGATCTGTAAGGTCCTCCAAGTCACCATGTGGAACAAAATTTCTCTTTCTTACTTCTCCAGTTTTCTTCCAAAATCAGTGAATTGAATTACAACCCAATAATTCAAATGCTAAAGCACTTGAAGCAAAGCTCGTGTCTCCCTTCGTGTCTATTGCAGAGCTGTCTGTACTAAACTAAGAGCCCCATGCCTCAGCTCTGCCAGTTATCTTCACAGGCAATTAGCTGCCAGGTTATTTTAGCCATAACAATTACTTATCTACTTAAGAGAGGATAATTTCTCTGTGTTGTTCCCTTGACCTCTTAGAAAACACACAACTGCATTTTTTTTTGCAGTCATAGGAGAAAATGTTTGTGTTCCAGCCTCAGTTCAGACAAGAGTCTTAAAAAAATGTTAAATTAGAAATGGCAAATCTTACCTGACAAAACACCCGTGGTTTCTCTGGTGACAAGTAGTGTCTGTGCCTCGGTGCTGCAAGACCAAAGCTTTCCTGGGAAATGTTTGTCCCCTGTTAGGTAAGAGCTCCGCAAAAACTATGTAGCCATTGCCTGGACTTGCTTTGGTTTGGGTAGGTAAGTTACGGGAATTCAGCTGCTCCTGTGTGTTCAAAGAGCTTCAAAATGCTCTACACCACCTATCGCATTATGGTTCCCACAAGTATGCAAGGTATGCGTCTGTCTTCCTGAGTCATGTAATTATCTTTGGGAAAGTAACCCATGGAAGCACAGCAGAGGAAAAAAAAAAACCCAACCAGCTATATAAATCCCTCAATGGTCAGCAGCAGCCCTGCAAGGAGATCTCCTTGAACAGAAGCTTTGCTGATCCCTATGCCCCAAATGCCAAAGCCAGTGGGGATGCTGGGTCATGCACTTCCTGCCTTCCTCGGCAGTCTGTAGCATCACATGCAGCAAGTATCAAGGAGAAGGAGCAGCACAGCCTCAAAAGCAGCCACAGCACTGGAAGAGCAGATCTGAAGCTCATTTTGTTGCATAGGTTATGGGGTGGCCTCTAGCCAGGAGGAAATGTAGGGTGAAATAGTCCCTGGTGACTGCTGTTAATGAAGGCTGAGTCATGGGTGATGTAGAATGAAAAAAACTATGTGATGCAGCAGTGTCTGGGCTAGTTACATCTTGAAAAGGATGGTGGGTGTCTTCCTGGAGTTTTCATTGAGTCAGAAGCACCTGGGGAAAGTGATACCAGGAAGAGAATATCTGCCATGATCAAATGCCACCTCAGGCAGTCTCAGAAGAGGAATAAATAACATGAGAGAATGGAGCACCATGTAGGTGAGCTTTCCAGAGAACTCCCTTGTACTAAGCATAAGGAAAGAAATAAGGCCAAGAATGAAGAGCAAACAGTGAAGGGGGCCTTGATTACACCTTGATTACACAAGGAAAAATATGGTCTTCCCATGGTGAGAATGGCTGCAGCAGATGTTCACACACTTCAATGTTTTTTCAGAGTTGCCAGTTTTCCAGATGACTTAGAGCAAGGACATCTCAGAAGTGAAGCTCCCAATCCTACATGATAGCAGCAAGCTCACTTGAGCATAGGTAGCCATGCACCTCCAGCAGATGTGAGCAGATCTTGGTTTTTGCTCCATCTCCTGAAAGACCAGCTCTATTCATCACCTCTCTTGACAGCTTATGGTACTCAGGAAATTATTTCAAAATTTTGAGCTCAGCTGTTAAGTACTTCCAGCTACCAGGTTAGACAGAAAACCTCACACCTGGGAGGCAAATGGTTTCCATTCTCAGGGCCAGGAGGGCTTCAAGCACCCATATGCACTGAATGACAAAGAGAAATGTGTTGTGCATCATTTGAGCCAACTCTGGAGCTTGGTTTTATCACCCCATTCCAGCTTTGGCCAGCATTGCCTAATGTCTCTGTCAGTACCTGGCTGTGTTTGGCACTTTTGTGCGGTGAGAGCAGGTTGGAATGCTGCCAGGCATGAGGTGGATTGCAGACTGCCTGTGTATTCAGGAGGCCAGCAGGTCCAGGAGCAGCAGATACCAGCCAGGGAACAAAGACCGTCAGATACTCTGCATTCCCATACCTCCTCCAAAGGCGTATCTCAGCTCTGGCCACAAAGGAGAAAGCGTCCAGCTCTTACCAAGAGGCATTTGAGGGGACTGCCACCATGCTGTGGCAGCAGCCAGTGTGTGGAGCAGTGAAAGATTTTGGCTGTGCCACCACCTGTGCACAGGTAAAGAGCTGAGAGGAGCCCTGGCTGTTCTGGTATGTCCCAAGGCCATACTCACATCCAGGCTCGCTCACTGCAGTTGCAAAGCAGCAGGAGCAGCCCCGGCAGTGTCAAAGCTCTCCCACCAAGCCTCTGAGGTGCTGGTGCACCAGGATGCATCCTGAGGAATGGGATGCTACAGGACTTCAACTCTGTAGCAGGAGAAACTTGAGGAAATCAGTCTGCTTGGACGGAAGTCAACCGATGGACATCTGTGTAATGGAGACTTTGAGTTAGGCTGCTTTTTTTCCCCAAAAAAATCCATATAGTAGGCTTATAATTACAGCAACACTAAGTCCTTATGGCTTCTCCAGCCCTGCTAACTTGGGGTGTGCTCTTACCCTCCTCCCAGCATGTCTTTGCGGGGCTGTGGTTGCCCCACCATGACACAGGCTCATCTGTTCAGGCACAAACATCCCAGGAAGGCAAAACCGCCTTCAGAAAGATGAGCAGCTGGCGCCGCGTAATTCACGGCCCTCCATGATTCTTATGCTGTGAGTCATGAGCTTCCCAGCAGATTTACAGCCAGAGGCACTGATCTGCCTCGAAGACAAATGGAGCGGATATTTTCAGCCCAAGCCAAGCTCCCAGGTGAGTCGGGGCAAGGCGAACATGAGCAGTCACTGTGTAGCGTTCCATCTGCTGCAGAAGGGTTTACCCACAAAGAGGGCGTCTTTCTTCCCATCCTGTGCTGAGGACAGGGGATGGTGCTAGATATCACCAGCCTCCTGTCCTTTCTCCAGCCGTATCACCTGAACTTTGCGCTCCAGTGGCCACTTTAAAACTCCCATCCCTCACACCTTGTCCTGTTCACCAGTTCTTCTGAATTGGTGGGGGAAAAGTCTTCACAATGGGGCCTGTCTTCTGCCCAGATGCAAACACTGCACCCCCCCAAAAGAATGGACCGAATGGAGCAAATGGAGAGAGATGATCACACCAGGATGAGAGAGGCCATCCCACTGTTGTTGGCAAATTCTGTCTGAAAACAGACATATTTTCTTAGGAAAACCTTTCTGGGCTTCACCTCACAGGGCAGCTCAGGGATGAGGCTGAGTGGGAGATTGTCCATATCCTGAACACTGGTGGGCTCCTGCACTGTTGCTTCTCAAGTAGTAGCAGAGTGTCATGGCTGAGGGCTGTTTTGTGCCCTGTCCCCATCTCCAGAACACGCCATGCATATAATGATATTTCATTCAGAAACACTGCTGGGTTAGCTTTGCCAAGACAGGAAGAAGAGGGAAGGATGACTGGTGGTGGGAAGGAGATAAGTCCCAGGCCAGTGACAGGCAGCAGCGAGTCTCAGCGTACTTGCGGGGCAGGCAGAGACAGCAGCACTTGGGTTACTCAGCGGTGGGAGTCAGGGAGGAGTTCTATCTCATCATTACCCTGACAAGCACCACAATCATTGGAATTTTCTCCCTGGTGAGGGACAGGGCAGGCTGAGGAGACTTCTTTACTCCAAAACCCAAGTGCATCCTTCAATGCAATTGAGGTTCAGGCAGGATCTCTGCTGGCAGGTGGGAAACACTTAGACTTTTTTTTAAGCTTCAGTATTTTTCAGAGGACTGAGTTAGATATAAAGTATTTACAGCTCTCTTCAGAGAAAGCTGCTTTTGGGAATATCATTCTGTGCTAAACAAAATCAGAGCTCTGAAAGGAAATATACAGAGGGAAAGGGAATCCAACCAGCCTCTGAAAGAACTGCTTCCCCAGGGTCAGACAAGAGCAGAAAAGGGGCTGGTAAGGTGGTGGTGATATTGGTGATTGCAGAAGAAACTAATGGCAAAACCAGACCTCAGTGGCCTGTATAAAGGATGCTTTGTCCTTCCTTCCTCAGCAAACTTCTTATAGGGATTATGGCATCCCACATCTGGTCTGCTCCTAATTTTTCCTCATTCAGTTCAGGGCTGATCCAGGACCTCTTCTTTCTGCAGCTTACCCATGCGTAGCCCTGATCTCCCCCAGCCCCGTATTTCTTAATGCAAGGGCAAGCCCACGCTCACTTCCAGCTCATCCAGCACCTGGTATACCTGTCCTGAGCTGCAGGAGCCCAGCACTGGACACTCCAATGCCAGCTCTGCCAGTGAACGATGCTGGCTTTCGGGAGGTGCTGCTGTGGGGGCCCTGGGTCCCAGCCAACTCCCTAGCTGGCCTCATGCTTTCTGGGACAGACACACGGATGTTCACTGATGGTTTCACATAGGTGGGAGAGGGAAGATCAAGTTTTGCTTTGGTAGGCTGGAGTGTTTATGAAACAGACCAAATGTGACCTGAGATAACAGTAAGCTGCAACCTTGCTCAGGTCTACCACATAAAATTCAATGTGAAAGTCCTGCTGTGGTGGTGGGGAGAAGAGAAACAAATCTCTTTTGTCTCCTTACACCCAAGAGCCTGATGCTAATTTATGATGGTGTGATCTCTGCCTCTGGGGTCAGTCATGGCACAGACACCTAACGTCTTCTACTGGGATCAAAGAAATGCAGTCGCCATCTACTTTCTCCTGATTTTCTCCTGGTTACCTGCCCTGTCCTGCAAACTGTGCAGTGGGATGCTGTGGTCACCTCCCACCCCATATCCTCTGCAGGTCCATCCTCTATGTGCAGCAGAGCCTGGATGCATCCAGGGCTCAGCCCCACCTGATTTAGGGTCCCCTCTGCCCACTGGCACAGGTGAGTCAGGGCTGCACACTGGGCATGAGGATGGCACAATTATAACCTCCAGCATTAATTACACTGAGCGAGGTTTGGGCCATCAGTCTGAGATATGAAGTGGTGGTGGGTGAGTTCCTGTTACCAAGCCCCTGCCTCATTCTCTTTGGTTCTCAAAAAGAACTAGAGAAGACCTTGGTTTTGCTCCACATCAGAACAAACCCAAAAGCTGAAACTTCTATATGTCTCACAAAAGAGAAATGCCATTTTCTAGCCAGGTCTACTTGCTGCTTAAGAAAGAAACCCTGTTACCACTAGAAAAATAGCAGCATTGCAGTGGCATTTGTTCCAGCTGTCATCTCCTCTCCTTTCACATTACTACTTGAGTGTTTGTTAGACTTGCATTTTGTAGCAATAAGGGGTTTTTGATTTGTGCATGTTATTTAAACTCTCGGCAAGGAACCAATGTAACAATTAACCACCTCATGGTCTGGTGATTCACTGGAGACTCTGATGAACACACTGATACCATGTATGAGCTATTGGTGAGAAACAACCATAAAAAATGTCTGCTTAGGCCAATTATGGAAGAACAGCGTCTAACAGGATGTGTCCAGCTGCATCCTGGAGACTGAGACACCAGGTGACTTAATCATCCCTTGAGGTAGTATTACTTCCATGTGCACATTACTGAAAAATTAATCAGCAGTCTGACATTGGTGGTAGCACTTCTCAAATGGTAACAGCTTCAGGTGTGGGGCAAAGAGAGACTGTCAGGTCCATGATGTTCTCCCTGTTGACTTCACGAGATGATGGACCAGACCCCCCAGTTGCAAAAAAAGGGAGTGGATGGGAATAGCTCTTTCTTTTTACTTTATGGTACACAATAACTGCCCTAAACTTCTTAGTAGCCAAGAGGACACCTCCATGAATATTGGCATGTTTATGATGTTGCCAATAAACTAAGAAACCTTCCTGTGGCTTTACCAGGCACTTCACTGTAACAGTCAGTCCTACCCATGCTGGTCACTATGATTCTCTAATCAGAAATATCATAGAGATGAACTCATTCCAGGGGGTTGTCTAGGGTGGCGGTGGGGTTGTTTTTGTTTTCTTTTTGTTTTGTTTTTGTTTTGGGGGGGTTTTTGGTTGTTTTTTGGTTTTTGGGTTTTTTTTTGTTGGTTGAGGTTTTTTTGCTACCACTCGTAAATGAAGAATAAACTTCAAATTCTATCAAATACATTATTTTTTGCCTGACTTCCTCTCCCCCAAAGAAAGCAACTGCTCTCAAGCCTTTTTCTGTTCTTTCTGCAGTCTATATGCTGGAAGCATTCTTGGTAGGTCTGAGCAAATTGAAGGCACCTTCCTCTAGGGTATAGAGCAATTCCATAGCTCTTCTCCAAAAGATTGTGTTACAGAGACTGCCTTTTCCTTCCTTTCAGCAGCCACTTAACCCAGGCTACCCCGCCAAGAAATTATGGCAGTCTGTGTTTCCCTCCATATCTCGGCCTCATCTCTCCCCAACAAGTAGACGGGGTCCCTTGCATGCCCATCTTCTCCTCCTCTGTGGGGATACTGAACCATATTGAATGTACAATACCAAGATTTAGGCTTTTCCTTCAAGATCTTTTCATGAAAGATGAAACTTTACATATGTGCTGTGGATGAGTACTGAAGAAAACCAAATCTACCTGCTTTCCCCCATGAGCAAGCTGTAACAGCTTGTTCTTGGCTGTCTTTGGCTTGGGCTGTGCCAGTGGGGTTTCCACTGCTGTTTTTTGCCAGGCACTGGAGCCTGCCCACCAGTCTTTGAAGTTTTCCAAAGGGCTGTCATTTGTGTCTGCAGTGGTCAGGAAACACATAGGCCCCAGGGATGCTCCGTGCCCTTGGAAGAGCCTTGTCCACTCAACACTTGCACACACAGGGGTCAGCAGCAGCTCCTGCAGTCCCTGTGCCCACCCCACTGCCTCCCAATTGCTAGAGGAATCAATATTTCCCTGAAAAATATCAGCTAATCTTTTATTTTTTCACCTTCCTCATTTTAGGAATGTACTACGTTCAACAAAACTTCTGCCAGGAAAAGTTTCTTAGGCTGGAATTTTTAGTCCATGTGTGGAAAAACCACATGGGAGGCAGCAGCAATGAGCAGTTAGAGCAGGGCAATGGTGGGACCTCAGCTGGCCTATTTCAGGTGTGGATCTCAGACCTGAGCTTCCTCCACCTTAACCCTTTGGTTGTGATCTTGGGATCTTTTTCCAGCAAAATTAATAAATCAAAAAATATAAAGATGAGATTTGGTCCTTCTGTGAAGTTGGAGAGTGGGGGGAAGGGGGTGGGGAGGGGAGCAGAAAACTACATAAAGCTAGAAAAGTGTTTTTTCCCAGCCATAGCTCCGACTCTTTTACTCCTGGGGAAAGTTCTCCACACATTTCCCATGGTGCTGCATGTCCTGAGCCAAGATCACACCATCCAACTGTTGCCTTAGGATTTCATATATTTGTAGATTTTTATATAGCTATATAATTTCTTAGATTTAAAGTAGTAGCTAACAGCTTCTAATCTCTGTGACACATTCCTGGATCTCTGTGTCATGGGGAAAATAATAGCTAGAACATCTTGCCTGAAACTCATGTACCAAAACTAGGATAATAAGATGTCATTTTAGTCAAAACAAGAAAGAAAGCCCAGAAACCTTGGAGAAGCTCCAAAAAGAAGATGTTATGTGAAGATGATGAAGTACAAGGAGTCCTGAGACCTCCAACTCTATTTCAGAGATGGTGTTTTGGGGGGCAGATCTGGGGAGTTTCTGCGGATGGACAGTTATTAGATTGGATGCGACCTTTAGATAGGATAATTAAGTAATGTCAAAAAATTGGTAAGACCCCTATGCCAAGGAGCTCAGCTCAGCTTGGTTCAGCTGGTCTGGTGTTCGTCAGCTCATTTCCAGCGCATGTCCATGCACTAAGAGGGGGGTATCCCTCCCTTGCCCGTTGGCAAGCCATGAAGAACCTCAAGTCCTGCTTGAAAACATGAGGACAGTATTGAGGGAAGGGCACACATCTTTCTTTATGCTTTCTATACTTTGTACCCCTAAAACCCTGTAAGTAAAGAACTCCTCTCTACCCTACCCAGACAATGTTGTCTTGGAAAGTTTTTGCCTAGAATTTCAGGCAACACAAGCTCTCTGCCACTCAGCTCTGGGAGACAAGAAGGGCTACAGGCTCCAGCAGGGTGCTAAATAGCCTGTGGCCAGACTGAAATGCAGAGGTGATGGATGTTCTGTGCTAACTTGGCTCAGCCCTTCTGCCCACCCATGTCCTGCCCAAGCAGCACAACACCGCTCATGGCTGTGACTGCTTTTCCCTACTGACACCAAATGAGTCCATCCTCACAAATGCAAATGCCCCACTGAAACACCTTCATGACAAAACTCCTGTTCCTTACAGCTCATCCTGCTCACCAGTTATTCTGAACTGGTGGGGAAAGGTCTTCTGCTAAACATCTGCCCTGCTGCAAGCACTGAACTTCCCAAAAAAAGCTAACAAATGGAGAAAGGATTGCACCAGGAAATGGGATGAAAAAGGCCAGCCCACTGGCTGCTAAATTCTGTCTGAAAACAAGCACTTGTTCCTAGCAAAGCCTTTCTGGGCTTCATTTCATGGGGCAGCTCAGGGAGGAGGTGGGTGAAAGTTAGTCCTTATCCTGAACACTTGTGGGATGCTGCACCACTGCCCCTTGAAAATGGGAAGAGAAGGAGAGGATGGAAAGTTGCAGGGGATTGGGGTGCTGCCACCCTTCCAGTACTTTTGTGAAATGAGCCCTTTATTTTCTTTGTTTTCCTTTATCTGCCACTCAAAGCAAAACAGTCATCTCCAGGCCAATATAACACCTTATTCTGAACAGAACTTTGTGTTCTTTACTTTGTCATTTTACTGACAAAACCACCACCACCAAAAGGTAACATCAATTTGATGCCTTAGGATTTTTACATATTTGTAGATTTTTATATAGCTGTATAGTTTCTCACACTCAAGGTAGCAGCTAACAGTTTCCCACAGTTTCTCACGGTTTGTGCCACATTCCTGAATTTTGTTTAACTCTCTTTTCAACGGACAAGATAGCAGCAAGGACATCGTGTTTGGGACACATGCACCTGGACCAGAATAACAAGGAAAAACAAGATAGAAGACCCAGAACCCTTGGAGACGCTCCAATGGGGCAGTTCTGAGGGTGGTACCAGGGGCAAAAGGTTCTCGGGTTGGATGTACCCATTAGATATGATAATTAAGTAGTGTTATTAATTTGTAAGAACCCTATACTGTGTGTGCACCTATATACTTCGTGCACCTGAAAGCTTTCATTAAAGAACTGTTCTCTACTGATACTAATACTGTCTCGAAAGTTTTTTCCCTCAATTTTAGGCAACAGATTGGCAAAAGCAGCAGGACACAGGACCTCTGACTTCTCCAGATTGAGAAATTTCATCTATGAGAGATTCTTCTGCCGGCACTTTTAAAAGAATTTCTCGCACCGACCAGAGAAGCCCAGATCCTGAGAATCCCACACAGACCCACAGCAGTGAGAGTAAGGTAAGGAGCAGCTCTTTTTGGTTATTATTTTCTAGTAACTGTAATGTTTTTTTTCCTTAAATTTTTCGGGATGGGGATTGCGACTTTTGGTGGGATCCATCAGTGTTGTAAAAGCCGGCTGGTTTTTTTCCCGGTTCCACCCGACGCGGCAGAAGAGTCCAAGCGAGGGTTTTGACTGATGGGGGGACGGGAAGCTCCTCGTATGCTGCTTTTTGTGGCTTGGCCAGAGGGTTTTCTGCACTTTGCGGTGCAGCCCGGGGTGCGGCTCAGCCCGGGGTGCGGTTCAGCCCAGCCCGTGTTACGCGGGGCTGGCGCTCGGTGTGGTCCCCTTTGCGGCTTTCGGGAGGAGAGCGGGATGGCTCTCCTCGGCTGCGGGCACCAGGAGCTCGCTAAGCATCTAAACGTGTAACCCAGAGCAGGCAGACTTACACTGACAGACGCTGGGGGCGTGCGGTAGTGCAAAGGTGCAAAGGTGCTCAGTAACCCGGTGGAAAGTTTGCCTACTGCTTTTCTGTCTGAAAGTAGAGGGTTATGGCACCTTTTTTGGTCTGCTTGCAGGCACTCCGTTTAGGGGGGCTTGGATCCCCTCTGGGCTCGGCTCACTCCTCTGGGCTCTGCTTAGGATTTGGAGGCTTGGCTCGCTCCACCTCAAAGGTGGTATCTTAAACCTGACATGGGGGGGGTGGGGGACAGTCAGCTCGTAAAATCTTCCGTGTTGGTCAGATTTGCGGCAAGGACTTGGGAGACGACACGGCAGCGTCAGCAGCGCCAGACAGAGAGGGGGATGCTGCAAACTTGTCTGCGGTAACCCCGAAAGGAGGGAACTTCCCCTTCCTCAAGAGCTCCGAGGGGAGCTGCAGGACGGCAGAGCGGCACCTCCTCGGGAGGACTGGGGGGAGCCCCGGGCTCTCCCAGAGGTGGCGGCTGCAGGTGGGACTATGCTGCCTGGGCGTGCCGAGCCCCCCGGCTGCGGCCACATCCCCTAATGCGGGCCGGAGGGAGCGGGGAATGGGGGTGGTCCAAGCCCTACCCCGACCCCGGCCGTATCAGACCCCTCACCTTCCGGGAGGAATTCACATGAGAGGGAAGATTGACTTACAGAAATATTTAATGGCTCTAAATTCTATTTTGCAGAAACTCCAGAAATTCATCACGTTATCCGGACTCACAGGACTGGACACTCCTGCTCACCTATTGCAGCCTTGGACACTAGATCTGTATTAAATGGTGGGACAATGATCCCCTACAAGCCAAGTGGAGAGGACAGTTTCAAGTTCTGCTGACCACCCTCACCGCAGTCAAGGCTGCAGGCAAAGGACCATGGATTCATTCCTCCAGAGTTAAGAAGGACTCTGTTTCTGGAACAACTGCAAAAACAGAGACTGATATAGACAAAGATGATGTGGTTTATACTGTTCTTTCTGTGTTTATTACCTGCACAGGTGGTAACCATGATTCAGGTTTGGAACCAAAATTTTCATGTGGCTCTAGTCCAAAATGTATCCAATATCCTTCAAAAAAATGACTGTTGGATTTGTACTCAAATGCCAACAATTGATGAGGATAACAACTGGTCTTTAATTGGTGTCTTAATGAACAAGACAAACATTAATAAGGACCCTAAATACAATGATCACTCAAGTGGTTTAGCATCTGGAAACTGGGCACAAGTCACTAAGGCCTACATGCCTCTAGCCCTAAGCAGCTTAATTCCTGGCCAAGAAAGTTATGCAGTACCTTGCGTGATTGTTAATGCCACTGGAAAGATCATTCTCCCTCCGTATTGTCATAAAACTGAATCTAAAATACGGCTAACGCCAGAAATGGTAGTAGGATTGGCACAGACACTCTGGAGAATGATTCCCCCACAGGGTTCAGGATGGTATTGGATATGTGAAAATGAAGCATGGAAAGTTTTGCCCCTTGATAAAGATCGGGCTTGTGCTCTTGGGGCTGTAATCCCAAACATCACAATATTTGATCAAATTGAAAAACAAAATGGGTGGCTAAGGTCTTATGTACGAAGGATAAAAAGATCCAGCAACCCTATTGCTGAATATCCCATGACTTTTCACAGCATGATTAGGACTCTTATTCCTTCTTCAGGATTAATTGAATTGGAGAAAGCAATTATTAACATCTCAGCCTTTATTGAACACATTGAAAATTATACTTTAGATGCAATCATGGCCTTGCAAGAAGAAGTTCGTGGTTTGGCTCGTGTGGTTTTGCAAAACAGAATGGTTCTCAGTTTTTTACTAGCCTCACAGGAAGGCGTGTGTACCATCATTAACTCCAGTTGTTGTTCTTACATAGATCAGAATGGAAGAATTTCAAAGGATTTGGATGAAATTTGGAAACAAACTCAAATTCTACATCAGGTAACTCTCGAAGATGTCTCATTGGGCTTTGGAGATATCTTCCAGAAACTTACTTCATGGTTACCAAACTGGACCTGGATAAAACAACTGTTTATATTAATTATTTTTATCATTAGTGTTTGCATAATAGCTTGCTGCAGGATTCAATGCTATAGGTGTTGCCTGTCTTTAGGCTGTAATGTTATGAGTAAGTGGTAGAGGCTACACAAGATAGCATTTTTGTCAAGTCTCTAAGGGGGATGATGCCTTAGGATTTTTACATATTTGTAGATTTTTGTATAGCTGTATAGTTTCTCACACTCAAGGTAGCAGCTAAGAGTTTCCCACAGTTTGTGCCACATTCCTGAATTTTGTTTAACTCTCTTTTCAACGGACAAGATAGCAGCAAGGACATCATGTTTGGGACACATGCACCTGGACCAGAATAACAAGGCAAAACAAGATAGAAGACCCAGAACCTTTGGAGATGCTCCAATGGGGCAGTTCTGAGGGTGGTACCAGGGGCAAAAGGTTCTCGGGTTGGATGTACCCACTAGATATGATAATTAAGTAGTGTTATTAATTTGTAAGAACCCTATACTGTGTGTGCACCTATATACTTCATGCACCTGAAAGCTTTAATTAAAGAACTGCTCTCTACTTTACCAATACTAATACTGTCTCAAAAGCTTTTTTCCTCAATTTTAGGCAAAAGATTTAGATACACACCAGAGTTTCCTTTCCTCCTCCAATTTGTCAGTTCAGCAGCCAAACCAAACACAGCCATCCCCATTCCTGCTCTCTGGCCACCACTGGATCAATAAATAACAGTGCTCCACTTCCAGCTTACCTTGAGAAGCCTCTCCTTGCACTGCCAGCTCTATCCAGCTCTCCCACTGTGAGTTTTCCCAGCCCCAGCATGTGCTTCCCCCCAGCTGTGGGGCTGATCCACCTGCAGAGCAAAGGTTCAGGGGTCTCTGTTACCAAACTGGGCATTGGATGCCATCACCTGGGACAGGATTCAAATCTACATACTGGTGGAGTTATTCCTGGCTCACGTTGGCGTGTGTGGGGACAGGATTCCATGCCGGGAGCTAACATGAGCCTTTGACATCACTGGTTAAATTTAGGGAATTAGCACAGTCCTAAAATGGTCTGGAGGGAAGCTACTGCCAGGCTGACAGTAGAGAGACAACACCCTGCAGCCACCTCTGACCCAAGCACAGGGTAGGGGATGGAGCCAGAAGTTTCTGCACCAACCCCACTGGCATGCTGCGTCTCTCCTTCAAAAAGAACCCCCCATCAAGGAGCACTGTGCTTTGCTGCAGCACAGAAGCAGGCATCCTCCCTGGGCCTGCCTATGACATGGCCAAAGGGACCTATCTTGAAACCCCACAACCTCATGGAGCTGCTGCTCCTTGCTCTGCTGGTTCTGGTAGAAGGTTGTGGGGTGACAGAGGTGCCCTCTGTGTGGTGATAATATGGGAGGGGAGGTATCTCTGAGCAAGTCCCAGCTCACAGACTCCCTCATCAGCCTTGTGCAGCTGACATGTTCCTCCCCAGGGGATGCTGCAGCTCCCACTGACCAGACCAGCACTGACAGGAAAGTACCTCCAAAGAAAAGGAATGGGAAATGACAAAAGCGGCAGGTGCCCCCAGAAGACAAAGAGAAAACTCTAAAATCCAAGAGGAGTCTCTGAACCCCAAGTCCATCTGAAGTTTGTGAAGGTGGGTGGAAGATATAGCTATGTAATTGCAATACAGGTTGGTTTTGGCAACCTCAGTCCTTACAGAAGATGGCTTCTGCAGTTTATGGTGTATTTCATGGACATTCTATTTTTCTTTTGATTCTTTGCTGATTCTGGCAAAGCCCTCTCTAATGTCTGTGTGAAGAACATCCCAGAAAAGCTGTTGCAATAATACCTTTACATTTTCACATGCCTTCTGTATGGAGATCATGGGACACTCAAGTTTGACATGATCAGAAGCAGCAGCTCTCTGTTTCTGAGTGTACCACCTTGCAGGAACAACTGCCTTGTTTTGCTGCAGTCCTGTGGCACCTGAATAATGGACACCGGGGTATTTTGGGTATGAGGAAAGAACCATCTGTTCGCTTTGCTGAAGGAGTAGCTCTGCAGCCACCAAACAGCTAGTGAAACAGCAGTCACAGGAAGCACCTCATTCCAAGCCAGACTGTGAGAAACAAGAGAACCCTTAATTGCTTTTTCAGTACTTGGCCCTAGCTAATAGCAAAAGGCAGTGGAGTCAAGCAGGCTGATGACCCTCAAATCCAGCCTCTTGTTTCTGGCATTAATGATGCCTAAGACTACGTTAATATAATCTATAGACTTTACCATTAGTATAATGAAATTTTCTTCAGCTCTTAATCAAATTTATTGGGTATGTGGAAGGGCTGCTGATGGTGTTTCCAAATGTCTCTGTCTTGAGGAAAATCATCACCATAGCTTCAGCCTGTGAAGCTGCTCCATGCCCATGGGATGTTGGAGGTTCAAGTCCAGGGTGTTCCCTCCTCAGCAAATCCCACATGAGCCCTTATTAGCACTGCACAGAGGAATACTATGCTCATTGCATTGAGGGGTGATGTGTTTCTCATAATTCTGGAATAATTGTCATTGCAAAATTCAAATATTTTTCAAATTAAATATTTACTGTTGGCATACAAACAGCTGACATCATCAAGGATCACGTACCGTCACTTTCATTTTCTGCCCAGTGTTGCCACTTGTGCATCTAGACATTAATTTACCTGTTCTGCAACCGCCTTTCACTGTGTGTCATCCCCCAGGCTTTCAAAGTCTGTGACTGCGGAGGACATTTGCTGCAATTTGACTCTCCAGCGAACAAGAAAGACACAGTGTTGTTCTGAGATGAGTCATTCTTCTGCCCTCTTTTGTTCCCCCTTTGATTAATGTGTCCTCTGTGATGCCGCTCAGGGACACATTACAAGCACCTTCATCTTCCCACCTCCCACCACAGTCACTGAAGGTCATCAGCCATTTCCACCAGCCCAATTACCTCTGCTGAAGGGCATCTGATTCAACCTCACAGCTTTCATGTCAAAGTGCTTGAACATAATGAGCTCGATGGTGATTACTGTGGATCCAAGCACACCTTGTGAAGAGCCATAGTGGTTATTTACAGAAGAAGTACTCATTATGTTATACTAGAACCAGAAGATGCTGGAGCAGAGCTCCTGGATCATCATACTCCATTGCTGTCTGCCACAAGGAATCGCATCATGAGATTGTGCTAACTCAGCAAAGGTAATCTCACGGCTAGTTTCATCTTCTACATCCATTTTCACTCTTTGAAGGATGTTTTCACTTTCTGATGATTAAGGACATTCTTCTAATTGCTAATCTAAATACATTCATGGGCAGTTTATGCCCATTTGTTCTTAAGCCTATGTTCTCTTTCAGTTTAAACAGTTTCGTTCCATCCCCTTTTCTAACTCAGGAATGTATTGTTAAAAGAGAAATTGTAACCAGTATATACAGCACAGAGCTGTTTTTTACATTTTGGCTGCTATATATGGGCCCCCTAAGGCTCCAACATGCAAACAGTCATCTGCTTAATTTTATTTTAGCATGTAGGCCTATTAAAATTAAAGACACTACTCAAATAAGTGACATATAACTTTGCAAGAAAGTTGTATAATTAGCTACATCTATGTGTGTTCTGCATCTAAAATATGTTCTTCTTTTCAGAAGTATCATAATATGTATTTTCTGTCAGTAGAAATGAATATCCTTTAGTTTGTCTTCTGGCCTTATGAAATTACAGAGCGCTATGACAAATAAATGCAATTACTTAGGTTTAAATGATATCACAAGCGTATCTGAAGCTGTAGTACTGTCTCACTAATATTGTGTTAAGAGTAATACAAAAGCAAACCCAGAACACTTCATCCAGGTGAATTCTTCATCCAGCAAGGTGCCAAAGACAACAAAGGATCTGCAACCTTTGTTCTGTTTGCTATTTATGGATTTTGCATGCAATTTAATAATGAAAAGCTAGGAAAACTTGGGCCAAATTAACATCACATCATCCATAAAAGTAGAGCATACACCATTTTTACCTGCACATGGGTTATCACGTAGCTAACAAAAATGCATTTCTGGAATGATAGAGCAACCAACACCTCCCACCAACTTCACCTACACAGTACCTGGGCACAAAACCAAATCATTATGCCACATTCCAATGAATTTCTGATACAGAAACACCTATTTCAGCTAAAACTGCTTTGCTGTTTCTGCCAGTATCAATTCCCGAACCTGGGGTGCACAAGCACAGTCTCAGCCTGTAGTACCAAGAAATGTGAGCTACGCATGGCGCTGCACGGCAGCTTCTCCTCACATCCACCAGCCCAGAGGTTTCAGTGGGGAAATTTAGTCTTGTGCAACCATGCTGAGCTCTTTGCTCTTCTAACCTGTATGCTGGAGCATAAAGTCAGCTTTAGCAGCTCCTTCCACACTGATCCATTTGAATTCTCTCTGTGTATATGTATATACAGAAATGTCTCTTATTCTCTCTCTTTCCCCCCCCTCCAAGAGCTAGGCAGCCAGCTCATAGACACCTTAGCTCAGGAATCAGCCCTGTGAAGCTGCATTCAATGTCCACTGCTGCACGAATACCCTGATTGAACAGCGTTTGAAGTCCCATGCCCAGGGACTGCTCTGGGAGTCACACTCGTTATTTTTTCCAAGATCAAAAAACTTGTGGGATTTTATTTCCTTGGCACATGTGCAGGCTCACCTCCCCTGCACTTATGTACAGTGCTTTCAGCAGTGCAACTGCAACTAGTGAATCAGCCCCAGGCTCTCCACCTGCGAGCAAACCCCTGCATTTCTAGCTTATAAAATAGCCTCTGTATTCCAAAAAGGCCTTTTTTTTCCTTATTTTTAAGCAGTTTTTGTTAGCAGTAATCTGCCTTATCAGAAGGCATGAGCGTTTCCAGAGGATGATTCAGCCTACCAGCTCTCCTAAAACGTGACTCTCCCACCAGAGGTGCCCATTCTCCTTCACTGATTACAAAGAAACCCTGAAGCAACTACTTCATACTTGAATATCTGATTTCTGAATATCCTAAAGAGGGGAGATGATTCCCACGCAGAATGGATTTACAATTGCAGACTGCTTTCGGAACTTTCTAATTGGGAAGAGATACACAGATGGGGTTGGCTTTATCTGTTTTAAGTTCTAAAATTCATTCCATGAGAATGGAGGAGCACGCTCTCAACATGAGATTAATGACACCAAATTCCTGACTTAGGATGGTTTGATTCACCCTCAAAAGCTGCACCCCTCTCTCACCTCACCGACACCAGCACTCAGATGGCCAGTTGAGATGAGCCACACCTGGGAGGAGGTGGCCACTCCCTGCAGTCTCTGTGTTCCAGGCAGGCTGGAGCTGGAGCACCTACAGTCAGCTTTGGTTTGTATTTCTTGTGTTTAAAGGTTGTGACCTAAATTCTTTCAATATATTAAACTTTAGGTAGATTTCCATCCCAGTGCCCAGTGGCATACTTGAAAAGCTAAATTAGGCATGCACATATGACTCTCCTGGGCCTGCTAGTTGAGGCGTGCTGATGAGCTATGAAGGATTTCCCAGGAAGAGATGGTGTTCTGCAAGCTGTGATTTCTCCTGACATTTTTAGATGCTCTGTGGTTTCCCTTTGGGTATTTCCTCAGTCTGTTTCTGCTGCTGGTGTGTTCAGGCAGACTGATGTGTCAGTGAGCATGGCACACGGATACTTCATGCGGTAGCTGCATCTACACAAGGCAGCAGACAGCTCCAGAGCAATGCTTCCCTACAGACTGGTATGATAGAAAAATTGTATTCCTCTGCCTACCGTTAAACCAAAATATCACATTTCAGCTCAGGTATCCACAAACCTCCAGGGAAGCAAGTAGGAGACAGTGGCTATTGTCTGGACTACAATTAGAAGGTGATTTTAATAAACCTGAAGTAATCAAATCACAGAACCACAGAATGGTTTGAATTCAAAGGGGCCTTAAAGATCATCTAGTTCCAACCCCACTGCCATGGGCAGGGACACCTTCCTATACACTAGATTTCTCTGCTCCAGAGCTGATTTTTGCTTTACAGCTCCATTATTGTTTTTTCCTGAGACTCTGTTTTGGAACTTCGTAAAGAGTTTCTTCAAACACAGGAGCTGCAGTTTTGTAGCTCATCTGCAAAACACGACCTCCTCCAGAGAAACTGTGTGGGTGAGTGCCCTGCTTTGAGCACAGCCTCCTGTATCTGCAGCCGGGACCTGCAGGCACAGGTTCTCAGCTACTTGAACCAAAACGGGTCAGATTGCCAAAGCTTTACTATTTGACCCACAAATTATATGACAGCCACTCTTGTCAGAGGTATGCACACCCAGGGTTGTGCCACTTTAATTAAACCACTGTGATGCTGCATGTTTAAGCAGATACATCTTTCAGTTTAGTACTGAGCATTTGACATGGCATGGCTGGGTCCATATTCAGTTTGACAGAGTCAAAATCAGACCACTCTTGCAAAATTTAGTGTAAATATCATGGGCCTGGTTCTTTTCTGTTTTACTCTGGTAGTTATATCTCAGTAGCGACTCCATTAACTTCAGTCACGCTTCTAAACCTGAAGGGGAAGGGAGGAAGACTCACACATGCTTTGTTTTTTTTTTGTCTGGTCGAAGTTACAGTTGTGAAAATAAAATTGGTTTGTACTTGGATTTCCCAGAACTCATAAAAACAAAAGAGAACGGCTGAAATTGGTGTGATGAGTTAGAGAGGCAAGTCATTCAGAAATGGTGCTGAACATAAAGAGTGATTTTGTAGTATCGCATTTATTGCTTTCTGGAGAATCTGAGATAGAAACCTGAAGAAATCAGCCTGAATTCTTCTACCTTGCTGCTTGATAGAGGAAACATTCACATTGACTAGAAACAGGCATGAAGAAATTATTTTTTAGTCTAGTGTCTGTACACTTGCTGCTTTTGAAAATAGAAAGCATTTTACCTTAAGCATTCATATGTGCAACAAAAAACCATGAGCAGAAAGCCAACACGCCATGCTCTAATACAAAATGAAATATGACCTTTTAAGGAACCTTAAATTTCTGAAGAATAAATGTTAACTCTATATATAATGCAAAGGATATTGCCTAAATTAGATGCTGAACTCAAACCTGTCCTGAATAAAGCCATTCTCACATTCATTTTTTGGCTCCATTTATTCTCTATAGTTAACAAAAAGGCTTTTGAAATTTTACTGTTATTAACCAATTTGCTGCGTGAGGAAGCCCGCTGTCAGAAGCAGAGTGGCTGCCGTGCCTGTGCCTGCGCCTGCATGCAGCTCCCACAGCCAATGTGCTCAAGGGCTCGATCCACACAGGAGCGGGGATCCACAGGAGTCAGATGCTACTAGACCCAGCCCTTGTCCTGAGAGTGCCACATTTGCATGGCCAAATGCTGTGCTTTAGATGGGGAAACAGTTTGGACAGACACTCACTGGTGTCCATCGACACTGGACTGGAAATGTATAAACTCCTTGCAGAAAAATCTTAGTCCTAGTTTATCATTACAAATTATTCCTTTTGGGAGCCAAATCTGCACAGCAGGCACTGCCTGAGCACAGCCCTCCTTCAAGTCCCTGTGGCAGGGACACAGCAAGAATATTGACTCTTGAGTTGCACAGACTGAGACCAGAGCAAGACCTGGAGCACTTCCTCCATTTCCAGCCCATGTGTCAGTGCATGTTAACATGTTCATTTGTTCCTACACTGTACTGCGTCAACAGCAGGGTTCACTTTCCAAAACATCTGTGCCAGTGCCTGTTTCCTTCCCAAGGTTACCTCTGTATTGAGATTAACAACAGAATGAGTTTAGAAAGAGTTTCAACATATTTTCATAAGTCACTGTTCATATTATGTATCAAAAATAGTCCTACGATGCAGTGAAACTTTATTTCTTAAGAATTATTTGAAATGTCTTGTAAAGATACAATAAATGAATTCTGTAAATAGAGAAGTGACCTTGGAAAGGAACCCATAAGTCAAATGTATGTGCCTGCAGAGTAAGATGTGGTCTGTTTATGCCCCAAGTCTCAGGGCATTAGTGAGGGGTTTGCTCCTGGACACCAGAATGTATATTGAAATGTCATAATTCCTAGTGCTGTGCTACCCTGGGCGTACAAAGTCCTCAGCTGTCCTAATTTGGAGAACAGATTACTCCTCATTTTAAATATAAAACCAGATGTTTTCTCCTCGTTAACATGAGAGAGATTTGGAGTAAGAGTGTGTTGGCAGCCTTGAGATTTCAATGAGATTGCTGAAAATAGTGTTTTCAGTATGAGTTTATTCCCTTCACTAGGCAGAGAAGCCAGTCAGGCAGCTCCAGGCTTGGCTCCCCAGGGCTGCTCTGTCTCCCCAGTCCTGGGTATGGGGTGCTGACAGGCTAAACAGACCATATGAAAGAAACATTTGAGAAAAGCGAGTGGTCATTTTCTATCTGCACCACTGTTGCTTCTTTTCCTTTTTTTCCTATACACAATGCTGTCACAGAATTGCTCTCCTCATCACTGGTGGAATAGGCCACTCAAGGTCACATTCTGCGTGTTCTGCCAGAGGCTCAATTTCACAATGAAAACTGTATTTTTTCAGACATGATATATATAGTCAGTGGAAAGAAAGCCATTTTTATCATTTTTGGACTAAACATGCATAAATCTCCTTGAAAATCAGCTGAGAAGCAGACAAGACACCTTCAGAACTCCTCTTTCCGCCGACACAATTGGATGCTCTCAGAGGCTGCCTGAGCCTTTCCTCATCACACCCAGGCTAACCTGGTGGGTGATCAGTCAACTGCACTGCCAGTGTCTGCCCATGAAAGAGCCTTGCCTTCCTTTTCTGTCTGCTCCCACTGGGCTCAAAAGCAGGGCTGGCAGCAAAGCACCACCCTGTTGTTGTTCCTGCTGTGATACCCTGGTGAGGTGATGTGGAGTGATGCCTGGTGAGAAGCCTGTTCCCATGTCTGCTGGGATGAACTGGTGGGATGCCTGCAGTGATGCCTTCTACATTTAGTCATCTTTCAAGACAAGTGAGACCAAGCATTTAAAATATTTGTAATTTTTTTCTTTCACCAGACTGCCTGAGTATGTGTGCTGTGTGCAGATATGCAAATACATTCAAATTTTTGTTTTTACAGGCTCTGTCTTTTTTCTGGAAGGAATAGTTTCAGGTGACCCAGGCTCCAAAGCCAGGCTTCCCAGCTCAGGCCTCACCAAGGCTTTCAGTCTCTAGCAGAGAACACTAGCAGAGAAAGAGAAGCTATTAGCTTAGGTCTTCTGCAAATATCAGTGATGCTCTTCAGAGCCCTTCATAGGTGCACTAATAACAAGTTAAGATCACAGGCACATTCCAATACCACAGTTTTTCAGCAGTTGCAGGCTTTCAGGGAAGATGTTGCAGTGCTTGGTATCACCCCCCTTCCCTGTGCCCACTGCCAGCCTGGGCAGAAATTCCTATCCCATATCTTAAATGAACCCTCCAATTCACCAGGAACTGCACAGAGAAAGTTATTTCTTGCTCAGCTAGCCCAAGACTCCCTTGGACCCCTTGGACATCAGCAAGGAGCTTCTGCTCAGGCAGTGCTGTTCGTGCCCACTGAGCCTGCACTGCAGGAGGTGGAGGAGGATTTTGTGCACATGAGCACGAAATCACTCAGACGCAGAGGTTGCACCTGCAGTGAAGGGCCACAGTGTCACACACACATACACACAGTGTTTCTGTCTCTGCTGTTGGCTCCACATTCACCTCCCCTGTCTCCTGGCTCATAGCTCAGTCACCTATGTGAGGTGTGTGGCAACCGTCTTGTGCGTATTCTAGGAAGGTCTTTCTTCCCCGGGATACCTTCATTTCTAGTTCTGAGTGCTATGAAATATCTAAATGCACACTTCTTCCATGCATGATTTCACAATATATTACCTGTTGCAATACCTATTTAATACAGTTTCTTGGCCATTTAAGTTATTATTACGCTTTACTCTAAAATTGTACTGGCAGCAATGCAGAACTGCTCTGAGAAACTATGGAATCAGATTTATGTGAATTACTTTCAGAGAAATTCTGCAGTTATATTTTTCTTCTCCAGAAGGAATGTGTACTAGAAATTGCCTTTAAAATCTACAACTACATGTGTGAAATTGTCCTATATGCAATGTCTTCTATTTTTAATGAACTGTGATCATCCTAAAGCAATAAAGAAGGTTAATATGGATTGCTACACATCCTTTGCAATGCAACTAATGACTTTGTCAGCAAGTTCCACGTTGGAATTTAAATTTATATTTATAGTTTTAAAAATATGAGGATTTCTGTAAAATAATTAGGGCAAGGCAAGTTTTATGAGATGAAGAAATCCTAAAAATAGTCATGTACTTCTTTGTCCAGTGCAGGTATATGGCCTGGTTTTGAAATTCATATTTTCTCAAAATGTTGAGTGATGGCAGATACCCACTGAACCAGGTTACTCCTCTTTAACTTGGCTCTCTGCACTGGGCTGTATGCAGATGCCAAACATTTGCTCAGTGTGGTGTAAATCACTTCTTGCCATTCAGGGTGTATGCAAGGAACCAAGGGATGCATTTCTCCCAGACCACAGCTGTGATACTTTGGGTCTTGAAAGAACAAAAAAAAAACCAAAGGCACACATAACTGGGCATGTACATATAATGTATTTCCTAAATATAAGTGAATTTAAGCTCAGGTTTATCTCACATGCACTTGAAGCAGCTAAGTCCTAGGATCCTGTCCTGCCCCAGGATCTCTATGGGGCCACTGTATATGCTGACCATCATTGATGGGGTCAGCGTGTTTAAACCTATTCTCACACACGTGCACACAGAACAAAGAAGTATATACAAAAATACATACCTTTGACTTGAAAAAGTCTCCTTTAGCTCAGTAAGATACTCATGTTAGACAACTTGGCATTTTTTAATGGGTGAGGGCTGAGCCTCAAAGCATGGGTATATCGGCCCAGGCCCCATTGTCAGCTTCTGTCGATGGTCCTCCAGCTATCACAGACTTAAGAGCTGGAGATCTCAGAGAGGTGTCCCAGTCAGAGGGAGATGCTGGCACAGCCACTGTGGTCCAGGAGTGCTCAAAGGGTCTCACTTGGACCTGTCTGACACTTCTGTCAATTTCCATCCTGGCCATAGTCAGATGTCCCGCTGTGATGTTCTCCATCTTTCTTCATTCTTTCTGAGATACGGCATATCTCCTCTGTATGATTATGAGCAGTGATTAGAGTTCCATGTCCATAGTTTCAGACCATAGAATCATAGAAAGGCTTGGGTTGGAAGGAACCTTAAAAATTAGTTCCATTCCTCCAGGGAAGTGTTCAAGGTCAGGTTGGATGAGGCCCTGGTAACATTAGGTTTTTCCATAGTATGTGAGGAATATTCAGGCTGAAAGGGACTTCAGGAGGTCGTCTCCAAGATCAGCCCCAGCTGTTCGGAGCTTTACTCAGCTGGGTCTTGAAAGCCTCCAAGGAGGAAGGCTGCAGAGACTCTCTGGAAGGCAGGGTGGATTTCCTCAGAAGGAAAAGGTTTCTTCTTACGCCCATCCAAACCTCTCATAATTTAGCTTTTTCCCATTGCCTCTCATTCTCCTGCCTTGCACTGCTGTGTAGAGCCTGGCTTGGGCTCCTCTATGCCCTCCCTGTAGGCTCTGGGGCTGCCTTTGGCTCCCCCTCAAAGCCAGACACTTTTGGGCAGGATGACCAGATGAGTCACCACCTTCTGCAATTCTTCAGCAGCAATTTGACCATGGCTGGAGGTAATCTGGGCATCTGCAGGTTGTACTCCCTCTTCTTTTACCCATTTCCTGAAGTTTGGGTCAGCTGGGACTGTTGCCGTAAGGATTTTGCCATTTTCCAGTTCAGTGATGATCTGATTTTTCTGAGGCGGTCCAAGGAGAAATTAAACCTCAGACTACCCTAATAAGGAGGGCAGACATGGCAATAATAGCAGCAGTGTTAGCAAAGCCTTACCTCATGATGCTGGAATTAGGGTGGGCCACCAAGCCCATTACCCAGCCATCTGTGCTGGTGGAGTCTTTACCAGCATTAATCAACAGGAGAGATATGAAATGTGAAATAACATTTTAAAATTTGGAGTGATGTAGTGATAAAGTGGTTTTGATGGGCTGCTAATGCATTATTACGTTTCCCACATTATGATTTTTATAATGCCTGATGCCACTTCCTTCACTTTGCACAATCTCTGAGTGCTGAGAGAGGCTCTGAAGGAAATAATTTGGCTTATGGCTATAACTGAAGTGGAAATCTTGCCAATACTGGAGTTGGCCTCTGCCATCCCCAGGCACAGAAATCAGACCAAATGGGCAGATTTCTATAAGGCAAATACATAGTGATGGGTCACTTCCAATCAAAGATGTGGCCAAATTATACTGGTGTATGCACTTCTGCACCACTGACAAACCTTTTTGAAATAATTAATATGGGGGAATGGAACTGTAAAGAAAGACAGGTTTCTTGTTCATGTGTCAAAAACATAGGGGCAAAATTTTCCTGTAACTAATACACTGATAATATGTACAATATTGTCTAAATAATTGTCTAATTGTCTAACTAAACCATCTGATATTTTTGAAAATCAAGAAACATTTTGATGTAGGCCTAATTCACCCTTTTCCATTTAGGAAAGGAGATAGCATTAACTTCTGATCTATTGGTGAAGGGGAAAAGCTAATTAGTTCTACAATATTCTCTCGTGTGAGCTACTTCGTGTGACCTGACTGAAACACCCCACACACGACTCCTTCTGACTTCAAGTTCTGCAGTGCCAGCAGGACACATGGTGACCCCATGGAACAGGCACCTCACACTGGCTTTGGTACCACACCAGGGTCAAGTCTGCCTATTAAAACCTCCTCCATCACTTGGCAGACCACCATGCTTCTGGAACCTACTTGAAGAAAAGGCTAAAATATTTCCAGCATTCTGTTTGCAGAGGGAGAGGTTGTCTCTGACTTTATCTTCCTACTGGCACAGGAGGACAATGTCCCTGGCCAGGCAGTACTGGGGGCAACACTACCTGCTCTCTGCTCTTGCCCCTGCCACATGCCCCTGCTTACCCATTACACAGTCTCAGATGCCTTTGTGTTATTCAAGCCACATTATAATTAAATCTGGATATAAATTTCACAGAACCCATGTCCTTCCCCGAGAGAAATGTAGGTGGTGGTGCAGTGCTCCACTTCCACACATCTCCTTATGGTGAAGTTTTTCCACTATTTTAAACACATACACAGTTTTACTCACGAAATGGGAAGGATTTATGAATTCTGACTGATCTGGTTATCCTGCAAATTTCTTTTTCATACAGGATGACAGCTGGAAAATAAGATCCATATAGCAGAGCTGAAGATATCTGCCCAAATTGACCATGCTGAATAAACCAGTGATTCAGCTCCAGACCAAATCCTGTCAGATCAAACAAGCTGAAGCACTGAAGGGAAGACCTCCGTGATGGCAATGCTTTCAGGCCAGGAAGCAAACACAGCATGCTCACTTTAACCCTGTTCTGGGATGAAAATAAAGCAAATATACCTCATTAGAAGTGCAGCAGGACATAGTGTCCCTGTAGCTGCTGCCCCTGCACCTACTGCACTTCCATCCTGCTCCCTCCTCAGCCTCTTCACACCTACCCTAAAATATAAAGAAATGATTGCACCATGCACAAATATGCTTTTCACAGCTTTCAATCAACTTTTCCAAAACCAGTCACAGCCCAGCCCTGGGAGCAAACCTGCAGTGCAGGTTGCATGGCAGAGCATAGCTCCCCTCCCTTGCAGTCCTGCTGGTACCAGCACCCAAAATAACTGCTCTAAGGTTTCTGATCTCTGCACTGTCAACACTTGCTTCCCTCTCCGTCTCTCCTCCCTAAGGGCCAGAAGTCAGGCTGCATTTTCTTCAAACCCAAAACAAACCTGGGTGCCTGAGTAAACAAAAGGCAGTAACCCCAGCTGTGCAGCAAATTCGAATGCTGCTGCCTTGCCCACAGGAATGCCACCCTGTGTTCAGGCACTTGTAATCTGAACAAAACCACGTGCAGTGAACACATCCAGCCATGCGTTGACTTTGCAAATGTCAGTTTGCTGTTCATCCTCCAAGATGAGGACCAGTGTGATACCACATCTACCAAATATAATTCTCAGAAACCTCCCAGTTTTGTGGTTGCTTTTGGGGTTTTTTTTTGTAAAATCTGAATTTTTGAGGTAATTAGTCCCATTGCTTCCAAAATGAGTCTACAAAGGATGCTGCAGGAATACCTGCATGCTGTAGCCTGTACAACAACAGCTTCTTGAGGTGGCAGCAATCACTTTGGCCACTGTGATCCTGGAAAATGAGTCTCTGCAGACATATGTGCCTTGTTCAAACATGTACGTGCAGGAGTGAGTTAGGAGGAAGGAATACCTCTGCTGTTAGGACTGGCTGGGGTTGTTCAGTCTGGAGAAGAGAAGGCTCTGGGGATACCTTACAGCATGATCCTGTACCTGAAGGGGACTTACAAGAAAGCCGAAGAGGGACTTTTCTCAAGGATATGCAGTGATAGGACAAGGGGAAATGGCTTTAAACTGACAGAAAGTAGGTTTAGATTAGATTTTAGGAAGAAATTCTTTACTGTGAGGGCAGTGAGGCACTGGCAGAGGCTGTCTAGAGGAGATGTGGATGCCCCATTCCTGGAAGTGTTCAAGGCCAGGTTGGATGGGACTTCGGGCAGCCTGATCTAACAGAAGGTATTCCTGCCCATGGTGAAGGAGTTGGAATTAGATGATCTTTAGGGAACCTTTGAATCCAAACCATTCTGTGATTCTGTGGTCAAAAGCAGTTACCCCAAGTAGGCCCAGCTCTAGCAGGAGCTGAACCTAGAAAACATGGTTGTAACAAGCACCAGCAAAGCAGAGCGATGCCAGTGCAGCAGCTGTGGGTGCAGGACGTGTGCAAGCCCCCATCCAGTGCTGTCTCCATAGGTGGGTGCCCGCAGCTGGGATGGTAACAAGTTCTGCACCCAGCCCTGCCATCTCAGCTCTCCTCTGGTCACTGCTGTAAGTTTTCAAGGAAAGCAAGGTGTCATGGAGCTGTGTAAAATCCATGGAGCAGTTCACAGAGCCACTCACGGTCATCTTGCAGAAGGTGGCCATGCAGTCAGCACTGAACTGCCTGTCAGTATCACTGCCAAGGGACACCCATCTCTGCACCCATCTCCCGCCCAGCAGGAGCTAATGGCATGTTCAGAGAGGGGTAGGCAAGTGACTCCTGGAGCAAAGACTCACATTACAGCTCCAGCTCAAAAGACCGACATCTTAAACATGGCAATTCAATGAAAACATGTTTCAAGAGAACTCCTGTGTTCTCTGAGGATAGGGATCTCATAGTTGAAACAAAACCAGCTCTCCAAACTGCATACTTTAATTCTGATGGAGGCATGGAGGCAGTGCCAGCTGCTGGCAGAGGCTGGCATGGAGATTCAACCAGGTTCACCATGCTCTATCAACTCTTCATTGGAGACCATCTCCAGTGTGCATAAAGTCATGAACACTGGACTGGGAAACTCAAAGAAAGTGTCAGATCTTGTTTTCTTTTCTTGTTTAATTTCTTTCCCCCTTTTATTTGTTTTCCTATTTCCAAACAGGGTAGGAGCTCAGGCTGCTGAAAAAAAGATAAGAAGTTCAGAACCAGTCACATTTCACTCTGTCTCAAGTCAGGTCCAGATGAGCTCTGAGATCAGGGTATGGGGCATAAAGACACTGTCATCTGCAGCTACTGTCACCCTTGTTTCATCATTTAAGCATGCCCACAGGCCAGAGACATCCCTGACAGGCAGCAGCACTCATCACCTGATTTGAGGCAAGGAAAACATTTATCCCTGTGGAATGGGGCTGTGCTGTGCAGTTTGCCCTCAGAGGCAGGGAGAACCCTGGCCCATTTTTATCCATTAGCCCTTGTGCAGCCCCACTGGCACCCTGAGAAACCAGGAGAAATTTTTTCACAAAAATTAGCTTTTCGTATTTCATTATCAGAAGATAAGACAGATTGAGGAAGTTGGCTTTGTCTTACTGCCTACTGATGCCACTCATTCACCTCCCCACACTTCCAAGTCACCACATTGCAAAGTGTGTGACACACCATACCCCAGGGTGATTGCTTCCTTTTCTACGCACAGGGGAGATGTTCTGCACCTTAAAAGCTGTAGTTAACTTTGTCTTAGACTTTATAATTCACTGCTGTTATTGCATGAGGAGTTTGGGATGCAGCAGACAATGCAGAGCTGAACTACAAGTCAGGCCACCATAACTGACCCCGCTGTAGCCCATCCATTTGACATCACTGCAGGCCCACATGTGTGTCATCCAGCCAGACACCTGGAGCTGCAGGGAATGCTGATGTGAGTGCCGATGTTTGACAGCTCACAGCTCAGCCCTGCGAAGGGCACACACAGACATTGCACTCCTTCAGTGGGCACACAGGCAGTCATCAAGCTACAGCACCTACCTCTGGCTCCACAGCATCTCTAGCTCACTAGGAACTGCCCCAAAAAGCCTGAAACCTAACACAGCTCTGGGGTCTGAAAGCAGACATCTCAGAAGTCCTGGGGAAGACAATGGAAGAGGAAGAAGTGCCCACACCAGCTACTGAAGGCTGCTACTCATCTGTTATGGAAATGCAGTTAATAGCTGTGGTAGGAGGAAGCATCTTCAGAGATAAGGTCCAAATGAAGAGAAGACTGGTGCCTTTTTTTGCCCATGTGGGCTAGGACTGCTGCTCACTCGGGAGCACACCAAAAGCAAACAGCATTGGAAAGTAAGAAGCAGGATGAGAGGAGACACTGCCTTCATTTGTTTTCAAATTTTTGTGGTCATCTTTTTAATTGAAAAGCATGTGAAAGGTCTTTATATGCTTATGGATTAAATAGGCGCATGAATGCAAGTCGTATTGCCTTGGCTGTGATAAAGCACAGAGACTGGCCAACCCTGCTAAGCAAAGAGAGATACCTTAGAGAAACCTCACAAGTTGGGATATTTCATATGAAAAATCTCACTGCTCTCTTGGCTCCTTTCAGACTGTTTTGGACAGGTCTGCAAGCTCTGCTCTTCTGCAGAAGTGCAAGAGCAGCCAGCTGCCCCGAAGATGCACTTCACTGCCCTCTAACAGGTCACCAGCACTAATTTAGCAAAGATTAAGAAAAACCACAAAGACTACCAAGTCTTTAAAGAAAAAAAAACTCAAACAAACCAAAAACCCTCATCACAAAGAGATCTTCATCAACAACCTCCTCCAGCAGAAAACATGAACTCTCATTCCTGACAGCTGCTGCACCTTGACCAAGAGGCAGTCCAGTGTCATTCCCTACAGACCAGCTGCTCAAGCAGCTCCAGCAGCCAAGGAATTTCTATTCATGGGAACTTACACTGCAGATATAAACTGTGTAACATAGAAAAGCAATCTCCTACATTCATTCAAAGACCATCTCTTTTTTTTCTTTATGACTGAGATAAGGACATAGCTGGCCTTTCTCCAGTAGCGGGTTTTGCTCCCTGGGATTTGAAAGCCCAGATGTGTTACAATAAAGAACACTTGATGGGCAGTCCCTGACTGTGAAGGCACAAAGAAATAGACAATTTATGGGGAAAATCTGGTTTGTGAACATATTCTCTGCTCTTCTATTAAGATTTGTCATCTGCAAGAGTTTGTTCAGTCTAAGAAATTTGGCACACAAGCTGCAAAGTCAGATATAAACAAGCCTCTGTTTCTGCAGTAGCCTTTTGTTTGATATAAAAGACAAGAATTTAAGGGCACACTAACATAATTGAGAAATAGCTACCAAATAAGCAAACTTTAGTTTTCAAAGAATCTGGTTGTAGTTCACACTATTACTTGAGAAAAGCAGCCCAAGAGTGGCTGATAAGATTGGGTGGCATCTGCCAGAATGATGTGACCCCTCCAAAGACCCTCTTAGGTTATCATCTGCTTTATCAGCTGATCCCTTCAGAGTGCAGATCAGGCAATAGGAGGCAGCTGAGAATTACAGTGCTATAACACCACCTAGGGGACTGAGCCACGGCTGAGCTCATGGAGAGGCATGTGCAGCTGGCAGCCCAGGGCTAGCCAAGGGCACTATTTTTAAATAAAAAAGCACTGTTTCAGCCCCAAACCCCCACTTTCCCTGACTTTTCCATATGGCTCATTTGTCACAAACCCTATTTTACCTTCACTACGCGTCACACTCTTTTTCTTTCAGTTTTCATTTAATTTTACCGCCTGTACTACTCTAGTCTTCACTCTCCCTGCTTGTTGCCCCCAATAAGTACCGATTATATATAAACCTAAGTATGTGCTTTACAAAATCAAATACTTTATGAGGGATTAGACTGGTTAAACATGATTGAAATAAACATTGTTTTAAAAAAGACACTAAATCCATGAATGCAGAACAATTCGCTACAACAACAAAAAGCAAAATCAAACCTGACTTTGGGAAAAAAAACATTCAGCTTCTGTTCAAGATTAGCATTGAAGGGCACAGTGCATCTCCCTCTTCTTTCTGTTCATCCTAGACTTTATTGTTATTCCAAAGTCCTCGGTTTTAGATGAATGAGCACTGTGGGTCCTAGCGTTTCTGAAAAAGGTAGAATTATAAAACTGTTTCTGTTGGAAGGGGCACTGAGGCCCAGAAGGTGTAATATTTAAGGTGCTCACAAAGGAAATAAACAACTTCTTATTCTTGCCAAACACGCATGAAAAATTTCATGCCCATTTATCTGCCTCACTAGGGTTGGGAGCTTCTAGTTTTGTGACCGTAAAAGGGCAGCACCACCAGCTGCTCCAGCTTACCCACAAAATTCTTCAGGGCTGTAAAGCCAAGAAAGTAGCAGGCACTTCAAATTTTGAGTTTATCATTACATGGTATTGATACTATTGCAGCCTCCTTGGTAAACCTTAACTATAGAGGCTTGCGTCTGCTTCAATTTCACTAGAGAAGTCAGTTTTAAGTGAAAAAAATTGGTTTAGACCATTGTTGGTAGAATTATGTTAGTTCTTATTGATTTGTGAGAACAATATCTTCTAGTTCTTATTGATTTGTGATAATGATATCTTCTCTGGTGAAGCATAAGAAAATTTATGAAGCCTGAAGTGAGAATACAAAAATTATTTTTCCATTATCAATATGTACTACCTTACAGAAATTATGAAGACAGCAAAAATAAGGGAAGAATAAAAAAATAACTCTAAACCTACAATTAAATATGGTAATTGACACTGAGTTAACATTTGGGAGTCTTCTGAAGGACTATGGAAACAAGACTCAGAATCAAGAACCAACTGCACTGAAAGCAAACCCAGAGTCCTGAAAATCTCTGTCACAGGAGTCAGATGCCTGTAAAACACTTATTGTCACGTTGTTAAAATATAACAGAGAATTGGGGCTCAACTGAAATGCTCAACACAGAACCCAAATTCCCACTGGCACACACTGTAACAAGCGCACATCATTACACTGCACGGATCTTTCATGGCTCCAAACATAATGGGCTTGCTGCAACATAACAGCATCTTTTGAGTAAAAATACCACTTTGCATTTCAGCATATCCTATGGCAAATCTCTCTCATAGCAGCAGATTACATCAACCAATGACCCTCAGGAAGCACAATGCCATAATCCACAGAGTAAGGATTAGGAGAGGCGCTGAGGGGCCATCCCAGCCAAAAAACTCCCACTGGAAAGTCAGCAACAGAATACAGCCCGATGTGGTTCCTTACAGAATCCCATTGCACCCCACTGTGACTTTTAGCACTATCTCCCTCCAAAGATCCACAATGTCCTTCAGCTAACCGCTGATGGGAACAATGGACCCTGCATTTTCCTTCTGCACACTAAAAGTATGAAAAACACCCCCAACCATAGTCTTTCTAAAGATTGCCAAATAATTTAAGCAGATATAAAAAACCCATTACAAGAGATAAACAAAAGGATGTTCATAGTGAACAGAAGTCAGGGAACAAACAGCAGCAAGCATCCTCTTGTAGGGAGCAAAGACACTGATTATGGACTAACAGCGTAGGTGTTCCTGAGGAATTTGGGAGGTGCTTGGTGTTTGCCAGGGAAGGGTGGGTGACACGCAGGGGATCAATCACCTTGATGCTGTGTGTCTGAGTAATCCTTGCATCTCATTCTCATTCTGAGCAATGCTAGGAGACAGCCAAGATGACATGCAGCTGTCATTGTAAATTAAAAAATGTTATTTAAATTTGTATTTAAAACATGTATTTAAAAATACAAATAATATTTTCTCAAAAAAAAATAGAAAGCCATCTCTACTACTTTTTAAGCAGTATTTTGCCCTTGCTAGACTTACTAATACTTTGAATAAGAAAAATTGCAAATGTTTGGCACAACTGTCTTGTCAGGAAGCAGTTGAAACATGGAAAGAAACCTGGGTTGTTAAAAAACAGACATCTCAAAATATTCTCTTGGCAGAGGGAAACTCCTACACACGTTCTGAGCACCTTCTCAGAGGTAATGACTACTTACAACCAGAGATGAGAACTTTACACAAGGCTGTTTTTGTGTTTTCAAGTGCAGATTCAAAGCTGCAGCCTTATGAGCCACTAACAACAAAAACAGTGAGGTCCTCTCCTTCCAGCGCTCAGCCACTGTCCAAACCCCATCCCACAAATGCAGTGTAATGCAATTAAAAAAAGTCTTTATTCTACCTGGTTTATGAGCTCTAACATCTGATACTGTCTCCCTGATATTTATTTCTCAATCCTGAACCTTCCTCCCTCTCTCTGCCGTTTTGAATCCCCTCTCTCCTGCAGCATGGAAGAAGTGCATGGAGAAAATGGAAATATGGAGGAAAATCTAAAATTATTCTTTTTTAATGGGTCCAGTGGGACTAATGAAGTCTAGTTGCAGCTACTATTACTGTCTTCTGTTTCTTCTGGCTTTGCAAAATGAACAGCAAATCCAAAGGTTCATTATAGCTAATTGGTTTTTATTTGCCCAGCAGAGTACTCAGCATCGGAATGCAAAATTAATCTTACTAAACATATCCCAATCAGCTTAACGACTAGTATGATATTAAACTCTATTAATTCTTTTTTCAAAAATGCAGAAGACAAATTACTTTACAAAACACTACAAAATTTTACAAAATAATAATAATAAATTATTTTATAAACAAAGGTAAATTATTTTGCAAAACAAATAGTATTTCATTCCTATGCACATTAAAATTAATTTATTTACAGTGTTCTGTGCCTAAGGCTCATAAATACCAATACCTTTGGTCAGAAAATTATTTTTCACCAATACTGCAATATGCTTAATAGCAGCATTATTATCTCTACTATGACAGTACAGGGAAAAAAAGAGCAAGACAGAGAATAAAAGAGATGTTCCCTGCCCTAATGAGCTTATAATGTTGTTTACTGTTCATTTGTTTAGGCAGAGCAGGGCAGCTGGTTGCATAGTCCCATTCTGGTGCCAGGTTTAATGCTCCCCTGTGGGCAGCCCGGGTGAAAGCGCCTTTCTCAGGCTGCAGAGCTTGAGCAGCCACTGTTTCAGCACAGTCACAGTGATCTTGCAAGATGCTGTTAATCCATCTGTGAAACCACAAGTAACAATCGGGCCACGTCTGTGCTGTACGATGCACAACCTCTTGTCAGCACTATCCCGGCACGCTGCACCTCGTGTTTCCCCCCTGTGAGCTCCTCCAGGACACAACCTGGTTGTGACTCACCTTCCTCATCCCACCTCTGACCTGGTCTGCAGAGGAGTCCTGGTGCTGCAGACAACTCACCCCTGCAGTGGTCCCCAACTGCATCAAGAGCCCAGAGGGATGGAAACAAGTGTGCCAAACAACTCCAGTTTACCTCAACACAGATGTCTAAAACAGGTCAGAAGAGAGTTGGAGAAACGGTTTCCTCTGCTGAGGGGGGGAAGGCTCACTGCTGGCAAGATGATGGGCAGGGAGACCCCCAATACCTGCACACCACCCACTGGAGACAAGAGATGCCAAAGCACCCACCTCAGCAAACCATGATTCTGGAGGTCTTTGGGTGGGTTACTTTATCCACTCCAATTTTTTTATACCCTCCAGATCATATTTTATTATATAAAATAATTTAATTTTGCACTCAGTTTTGGCATAACAGATCTGATGCCTGGTCTACAGACAGCTTTTTCTATCCAAACTGTGAAACTAAATTAAGGAAAAGTAAAAATGATTACAAAATACACCTGCATCTGAGACAGTAATTTTAGACTCCTTTTATAGTCACTGGGCAGAAACAGGCCATGGTTCATCTCATCCTAAAAATAACTGGCTGGAGAGGCATGGATAAATTATACTAAAGGATGAGAAATATCCATTCTTCATATATATTTTTGTGCAGCATAGAAAAATTACAGTATTCATTGTATATTCAGTATAGTAATGTTTTTCAAGAGTTACAAGAAAAGCGAGTCTTCCACAAATTAATACAGCTATTTTCATGTTTTTGCAGTTAGAGGACTGTAGAGTGGACCTTTTCATAATGTCCCAGTCTAAAAAGAGAATGAATTAGGACTGTAATTTTTAAATATTTACATCATCCTAATTTGTATGGTTCTTGTCTTATCTATCTGAATCTGGCTTTTGCTGTAGCAGGGAGAAGCAGGGGAGCAGAGCTGGCTCTGCTGTCACCTTCTGCTAATACACATGAGCATCGATTCCATCCTCCCATCCAGACTCCCACACTCTAGTTATAGAAACACTAAAGAAGTAATGAACAAGTAGATCACCAAAGCCCAGCTTTACCTTGCTCTTCACTGAAAGCTTTAATGCCCCAAAGCCAAGTCAGTGTAAAAGCACTGCCATGAAAGAGGCAACAAACCAGATGTTCAATACACAACACATCAGCTAAACCAGCAACCTCAAAGAGGTGAAATCTATAACAAGAGCAAAGAGGTTACAACTGCTTCTCCTGCCTGCCCTCAGCTTGTGTACAGACAGTACAGACAGACGTAATTACTACTTGTGGAATGCCAAGCTATTGTACTCTCCCTTCTGCACTTGCAAAAGCCTCTTGAACCCAAAGTCCTCACACAGTCCCATCTACTTCTTGCATCCAGGACAGCACAGGTTTCTCTAAACCTGCTACCTGCAGCCTGGTGACTCTCCCTCCACAGAGTCCTATAGAACACTTGTAGGCACACAGGACACCAGGCTGGATCACAGGAATTTGTAGCATGATTGTGCTGCACAAAACCCCAGATCTGGTACTCTGTAATGATGGCACGCAGATTAGGGGATGGAGTTCAGGCTGTTTTCTTCTGAATTTGAAATGCCTGAAATCTGAGGTCTCTGAGCCATCTTAGAGCTACAGCAGGAAACACGCTCCTGTGGCAGCTCTGGCAGGTACTAGACAAGCAGATTTTGCAATCTGACATTGGAAATCAGTTCCTCACCTTCCAAAACCAAAATGACTCAAATCTTATAACATTCACGGCCTGCTGTTGTGCTCATCTCTGTTGCTGGGCTTTTAAGGACAACTGAATGAGCTGAGCTCAGTAATGAAAGGCTGATGTAATTATGATTTTTTTTTTTCTTATTTTAGGTTTCAGGAAGTCTGTATGGCTTCTTTTTTCACACATGCAATCCTCTGTTATTAACAGAGGTGAGACACAGGCAGGCCTAGATAATCCTTCACTCTTTTTATAACACAATGCACAGATAAAGCAGGGGGCTTCGAAGTACGAGATATCAGCTTGTCCTAGTTTCAGGTGGGAGAGAGTTAATTTTCTTCTTACCAGCTGGTACAGTGCTGTATTTTGTGTTTAGTAAGAGAATAATGTTGGTGACACGGTGGTGCTTTAGTTGCTAATTAGTGGTGCTAAGCAGTGCTTACTCTAAGTCAAGGACTCCAGCTGCTCATACTGCCCTGCCAGCAAGGAGGCTGGAGGTGCACAAGAAGATGGGAGGGGATATAGCCAGGACAGCTGATCCAAACTGGCCAGAGGGATACTCCATACCAAATAGCATCATGCTGAACAATAAAATTGGGGAAATTGGCCAGGAGGGGCCAATCACTGCTCAGGGACTGGCTGGGCATTGG
Source organism: Sclerurus mexicanus (assembly GCA_013396755.1). Taxonomy (NCBI): domain Eukaryota; kingdom Metazoa; phylum Chordata; class Aves; order Passeriformes; family Furnariidae; genus Sclerurus; species Sclerurus mexicanus. The sequence goes on along the minus strand of VWZF01002195.1, from coordinate 557,015 downwards.
TCAGTGAGTGGTGAGCAACTGCAGTGAGCATCACTTGTTTTGCATATTCTTTTATCATTATTTTTGTTGCTGTTGTTGTAATTGTTATTGTGGACAGGGATATTTGGGGGGAGGGGGAGCTTTTTTGGGGTTTCTCCCCGCCCCCTTCCTTTTCTGTCTTCTTAAACTTCCTTTATCTCAACCCACTAGTTTTACCTTCTTTCCAATTTTCTCCCCATGCCACTGTGGGGGAGTGAGCAAACAGCTGGGAAGTGTTTAGCTGCCTGCCAGGTTGAACCACAGCAGAGCTACAGTGCTAGAGAACTGATAAGCAAGGGAAGTACATTTATTGACACACACAGAGGAGAGAAGCCATATCTTTTGACTTTTATTAGAAACCATTCTGTTTTCAAGAACATGTACACTCCAGCTGTTCTCAGTGGTGTGTGGCAGTGAGAGGAAAAATAACTCTACTGCTAGTACATAACAAAAGTGTTTTCCAAAGAAAATCAATATTTCTATGTATCTATCCATGGGCAAACATCCTATTTAGAGTAAAACACTAATGCAGTTAACTGCATGTATGGCTGTCTCCATTTAGGAGCTTAGCACTTTAACTATGCTGAAATACCGGAGGCTAGATTTGGCAAAGAAAAGGCCTCCTTTGTTAAACCTTTTGATCTCAGTCTCTTTGTGCGTGCTCTGAGGAAAACAGGTTGTCAATAAACTGTGATCTCATTATTTACTCCTTGTCAAGGAAGGGCAGTGGAACAAAGGATTCATTGTCCAGGTGAGTCCTGGCCTTGGGTGAAAGCTACCTGGCAATGCCTCAGCAAGGGCTGACATAGCCTACCTCATTTCTAGAAAGGAGCTAGAAGCAAAAGTGACAAGTTATATCCATGTAAGTGACTGATGGGACTCAACTGCCATTTGTAATACAAGTACATAACAAAACTGAAGTACTATGGCTGCCTGACCTGCTCCTGGAGAAGGAGGCATGCTCGGTGTACCCAGGCATTTTTCCAACCCTGCCTTTTTCTATGCAGGCTTTGTCTCAGTTATCTGTGCTTACCTTACCTTAAGACTGGATCACAGCAACAGAAGGCAATATATAGCCAGGCCAGGAAAAAACGCTCTGAAGCCAATGGTATGAAAACCTGGTCAACTGAAATCTGGGGTGTAACCAAACTTTTCCCAAGGTAACCCCATGGGGCTGAATTTAACATCCATAGTTGAATTACACCAATGTCTTTGACTTCTATCCTAGGAGACACAAACATTTCAAATCACGGATAAAATCCAAGACACTAATTTTTACTCAAAACATCCAGAATAGTCTTTGGGACCTGGCATGGGCTACCGAAGAGCCTGTGACTCTTCTTGCTTAGTGCTGTCTTATTTAAAATTGATAGTAGCTAGAAACCCACCCTTCCTATAAAAGAAGGACATTGTCAGCAGTGAGCTCCATTAGCTAGTACATGAATTACTCTTCAGGTCATTTTTGTCTTCAGAGCTGGGCTGAGGATCAAGGCAAGCTGTTTACTTTGGAGGTCATGTTTCTTCTATTCACTTTAGCCCATTATCTTGAGTTTCTAATCTGGATCCCATGCATGTGAAAGCAAACTAGTTTTCTATTAACCTGTGAAAAGAATATGGAACACCATCTTCAAAGATTAAGAAAATCACTTCATTTTACCCAAAATATGTAGTGGCCAGGAATGGATATCAATGGCTGTCACCATCATCATTGCTGTTTGCTCCAAGAGGCAATGGCCACTGTTCTGATGCATCACCGCCTCTTCCCTATGGCCTCCAAGATTGTACATGCTTTGCTGTGTGCAGACACAAACACATTCCCCATTGCCAGTGTGTGCCTCCAGGGTGGCAGGTGAAATGTAGCAGATAATGGGTAGAGCATCAGGTCATTGAAAATCAAAACATGATCAAACGATACCTCTTCTTTATAGTAAAGAAATGTATTAAAGTGGTGAAGAATAGAAACCTATCTTTTGCTTTAAGACTGCAGGAGTCTCTGGCACTTTGAGATTCTTTGCTTAATTAGTTTGATGGAAAAATCCCTAAAATTTTGCTAAGAATGTATGCTGACAAACAGAATAATAGAATCATAAAATGGTTTGGGGTGAAAGGGATCTTAAAAACCATCTAGTTCCAACCCCCCTGCCATTAGCAGGGACACCTTCCAGCAGACCAGGCTGCTCAAAGCACCATCCATGTATTGCTCCTGTTAAGGATCAGCTGAGATATTTAAGAAAAGCTGCCATTTAAAGGCAGAACAAAGCTTATTTTACAGCACAGAATCCTGCAATACTGTGTATAGGATGCTAAGTACTTTGACTACCTTTTTCATCTGATTCAAAGTTTACCTAAAACACCTTACTACATGTCCTTTGTAGGACATTCCACTGAAAAATAGTAGACAGTGGTTTTACTGTTTTTATTCTGTGGTACCCATTTCTCAACACAGCCAAGGTTTTTATATTGAAGACCCACCTGAAATAAAGCCTGTGAGGTTGTGCTCACTGCAAACAAAGGCACAAAGCACACTATTATTTCTTGCAAACCCTGTTCTGTTTGTGAGATTGCAAACACCAGAGATGCAAAGCACCAGAGGTACAGAAACATATTACTACAATAATACAATGTAAACAGTGCACATGGAAAGAACAGTTTGACCTTATTTCACTTTCTGCTGCTTCCAGAACAAACATCACATCAATGTGGTCACTGATGGGTGTTGGAGCAGTCTTGTTGCTGTGTTTCCCGTGATAATTTCTGTGGCCATGTAGACAAAGACAGCACTTACACATGAGGTGACACACAAAGAAAGTTTCTAGAGAGATTTCCCTTGTGCTTTGGTGAGACATGGGTGAATAGACACCTTTAACTGAAGCAGGTTAAGCTTATGGAAAAGCACTGGTACGATGGAGACATTTCCATCTCCATGGTGCTACAGTGTTCCTCTCAAACAAAAAATGCAGGGGATGGGGATGGGGATGGGGGTGGTAGCACTGCACTGACCTGGCAGAAGTCACAACTCCAGAGAGACCTCAGCTGAGCAAAGAAGCATGTGACTTATCCCAGCAGACCCAGGCTGCCTTAATACACCACTTTTCATCTTATTGACTGCCATTCACTCCTTTAGTCTCTAGCATCAGCTCCTTTGCATCACTGTGGTAGCTTTTTCTTTGTAGATCTCAAAGCACTTTATTAATGGGGGAAAGTATCTCACAATCCCCCTAGGAAGTAAGGTTACTATTAGGTGCGTTTACAAACAGAGGGATTTTTGTAGCTTACTATGATCACAGTGAAGAGAAAATAACAAGGAATGGTGCGGGCAGGTTCTGTTTTACCTGACTACTGTGTTCCTAAGGTGAAGAATCAGGCTGTCTCAAACACACCAGCACCCCACCATCATGGATTACTACAATCTCTGAGCTCAGATAAGAGCTGATCATGAGTTACATCTATCTTTTTCGAGCATGGTTTTGTGTGAAGGACAGTTGTAACCATGCACATGGATCTGAAGTGTAAGGCTGAGTGGAGATCCTCACCACCACAACTCACACCCTGTGTCACTAAGTGAAGGAGAAGGCAAGTGGAGGGAAGGTAACATCCTAGAAATTAGCACTGCTGTCTCCAGGAGTCAGACAAGAATGACTTTCAATGAATTAGGAATATGTAGGACTTCACAAAAGAATGAAATCTACCTGTGCCTCCTGGACTACCCCTTACAGGAGGCTCTCTTTAAAAAAAGAATATAGAATCATAGAATATTAGAATATGGTCCTAAGAATCAAGGTCAGAAAAGATGCCATGGCTGGTCACAGGACTTGGAACCCCTCAGACACCTCTCTCTTTTCTTATATCAAACTTCGTGGAGGATGAAACAAAGATAAATTTCTGTGACATTTTCATTAAAGCCAGACATCTTTTAGTTTAATTTTAATGCTGAGTTTTCATCATATAAACTAAGTAACCTGAGATATTTCGGAGATAATTCCTTTCTGTTAGTGGAATACAGAAGTACCTGTAAAATCAGGTGATTGACAACCCTGGAAATTAAATAGAGTAGACTGTCTCACTGATGTCTCTTATCCTGCTCTGGTAAAACCAGACAGATGAGATACCACAGAAACAAATGGATACTTTTTCTTTGTTGCAGCGGCATTTCAGAAGGATCAATATAGAAGGCTTTAATGTGCTGTAAATACCATGAGAAACAAGACGAACCAAAGAGGCAATACATGGTCAGATCCCTCTGTGAGAATAAAGCCAATGTTTCCTTGTGGTCATGTCTTGGGTCAGATTCAGGCTTGAACAACCAAACAGATACTTTTTGTTCTGTTACTCACCTGTCAGTCACCAGTGCCATATTGCTTCAGCATTTACATGTGCACAGGTTTATCTAGATTGCAAGTCCAAGAGAGGACTTCGGTATTCCTGAGAATACCCTGGTGAATGTAGTAGGGATGCACGGAGAGAAGACTCAAAGCGCATGCTTCTGTTCTAAACACAAATTCCTACATATGTGCAGATCAGGTTTAATTTCAGTATCTAGTAAAATGTCCAAGTCCTTCTGGGTCCAAGCCTTAATGGTATAGCAGTCTGCTTTGCCTCTGGGATATCTGCATGCTGAAGCATCTTGCAGCAAACACAGATCTGTAAAACACAGAAATTATATCCATGTTACTCTTTTATAACGAACTTCAAACTGAAGCCTGTAATTAAGTCATAAGGAATCAGTATATGCATCCATGTGACGCATTAAAACTGAAAATAAACAAGCATTGGTTAGGATGTCTGGTTTCACATGAAGAGCAGCAAAAATGAATTTGCAAGCACAAAACCTCATAACCTCACCAGAGATAGACCTGCCTTACAGCCTAAAAAGTGATGACAAGTAATGGGCAATCACAGGATAATGATGAAATTTGATGTCCACCTCTCACCTGTATTCTGTTAAGCCAGCCCTGCCTTAGCATATGGGCTCTCATCCAGTTTGTCTTGAAGGTGAAAAGGTCAAATTGAGAATTCTAAGTGGAAGTGACAGCAGATTCACTTGAGCACAAGACAGCAAGCTCCCAAGCCCGAAGCTGCCTTTTATTTACATAACTTCAGATAAACCATTTGAAATTATCCTCTTGATTTGTAAGTTTTAACCTAATGGGGCAGTTTCATCTGAACTGACAAAATCTGTTCTATTTGTTTGCTCATTTGCACATATTTTTGTGGCAGCATTAAAGCTACTAGACCATACCAGATACGCAAAAGCAGTAGAGCATGGTACGCCAGTGTAGTAATTGTACTTTCCCAACATGATTTAAAACACAGATCCCAATCTAGACCAAGAGAGATGGACATGGCATAGAAAAATTTATCTATTTTTAAAAGTCTTGCTCAAATTGCTGGCTTAATAACATATATTGTGGTCTAGACTGAAAACAAGCAGTAATTTACACAGGAGTTGATAACACCTTATATACTCCAAAATCACTTGACAAATCCATAGAATACATGAATATTGATAGGACAGTGCAAGCAGCGTGTGGTTCAACAATATCACAGGCAGCCAGAATTTTGTGGCAGTCCACACATATTCCAGCAGTTAACATCATGGCAGAAAAAAAGCAAACTACTTACTCTTTGGACAATATAACACCCTTCTTAAATTAGCATTTGCAAAGTAAATGAGATTATTAATGACCAAGCAAATAGGAAATAGCCTAAGTGATAGAGTCTTTGTGATGTATCTGGTGTTTTGTAAAGGGTGTACGTAGAGATAGCTGTGCTAGTTTGTGGGTTTGGCTTGTGGGCTTGATTAAGGATGTGGGGCCAAGATATGATCTGCTATTGTATTCACAGTACCCACAAGTAATACTGCTCAAGTATTTAGACAAGATGCAGGGGCATAGGGAGACCTGGGAGGAGCAGATGTCTCATGGAGCTGAAAGTACAGTCAGCTCTGTGTCTGCATCCCCTAGGTAGATGCGAGCGTGAGATCTGAGCCACCAGCACTCCCACACAGAGCTCACTGCCCCCTCCAGGCCCTATGCATCTGCCAGAGAAAAGCAAATGGTATCAAGAACAGGCTAAAACAGTCCAAATCCCCTGCAGTTCAAGCAGATGAACAAGTTTTGGGAAGCAGCATGAGATGAGAGAATGCTCTGATGCAGTCAAAGATCAAACTTACATTTGTAGAGAAGTAGGTGTTCAGAGAAAAAGAAATGGAGACTTCTCTATCCCTACTACTGCTACTGCCATGGGCAACATTACAGAACAAATATGAAGAGTTTCTTCAATTTGGCATTTAAGGATTCTTGTCTCCTAGAAGCTCTTCTGTTCTTTGAGTGTGATTAGCTTTGGTTAAAGGAAGGAGTTCATTCAGTTCTTCATCTTACTCTCTGTCTCTTCCCAACCACTTGGTAACTTCTCATCTTGACTATCCACAATCCCAAAAGGCCACCAAAATAGAAAATCACATACATACCTATTGTTTTTTGTTAAGTATCACAACTCACCAGACCACATTAACCCACCCGCCCAAGCGGCTGAGCTGGCCAGCCGTACATCAAGAGGGAAACAAAAGCAAGATATGGAAGCTGGCCCACAGCAGAAATATAACAGGTAAGTACACAGGGACGCATATCAATCACTAGAGCAAAAAGAAGAAAGCAAGCATTAAAAACTGTAAAAAGCCTATTCAAATGCCTAAATAACATACCTAGCTGTCCCACAGCCAGCAGACACTGCTTAAAGAGTCCATAGCTTAGCCAGCTGGACAGGTTGGACAGTTGTTGAGAGCTTGTCGAGTTCTAAGACCATTGGCTACTTAAAAAGGTTGGTTAAAGTAATTTCTTCCTTTGAGACAATGTTTGGAAGAGGATTTTTCCCCCAGTATGTCACAAGTCAGTAACCAGTGCAAGGAAAGTGGCCTATGCCTCTGTGCCTCATGCACCTACAGAAGGAAGAGTGAAATTCATCTTTCTTCTGAAACAATGGCGAGGTACCTTAACTTGTTCCCCGGTGCCCTGATGGTCCTATTGATGATACTCAATACAGCGGCTGAGTGAATCATATAACTTGCTTCTATGCTCAGGGTAAAATTAGTCCCAGATGTGAAATCCAAAAGAAATCCTCTCCCAGCCCCTGACCTGATCAGGGCACCAGAGCTGCCAGTCAGTCCCACAGGCTGCTGCCAACTTTTCTAACACATTTCTTTTACAGCCTTGGTGATGTCCTTGATTTCTTCTGCTCTCTTCCAGCTGCTGCACACAAAAAGCTCATGGGCCTTTCCAGCTTGTTTCTGTAGCGTTTAGGCATGGGAACATTCTTAGACTATGGAAAACTCTGTGCCTGTGAGCAAAAGGGACTCCCCCATTGTGTTCCATTGTGAAGTTCCTTGCATTTCTCAAATGCCTTAGGCAATGGGGTTCAAAGTACTTGAGAAACTTCAGGGGAAAAAAAAAGCCAAAACTTTGGTGACATTTGTTTATGATCTCCATCTCACACATGGAGTCAAGCCCACTCATTCATACTGCCTACAGTGATGGTGCCTTGGGGGCTGCTCCAGAATGACCTAAACCAGTGGTCTAGAAGCAACCAAAGATGCCCCAAGATATAAAGCTATTAGGAAGCGTCCAAAGGAGTGCAATGAAGATGATGAAGGGCCTTGAGGGGAAGCCATATGAAGAGCGGCTGAGGGCACTTGGACTGTTCAGGCTGGAGAAGAGGAGACTGAGAGGAGACCTCATTGCAGTTACAACTTCCTCGTGAGGGGAAGCAGAGGGACAGGCACTGATATCTATGGTGACCAGGGACAGGATCCAAGGGAATGGCCTGAAGTTGTGTTAGAAAAAGTTTAGTTTGGATATTAGAAAAGGGTTCTTCACCCAGAAGGTGGCTGGGCACTGGAACAGGCTCCCCAGGGAAGTAGTCACAGCACCAAGTCTGACAGAGTTCATGAAGCTTAGGGACTACCCCCTCAGACACATGGTGTGAATCTTGGGCTGTCCAGTGCAGGATCAGGAGATGGACTTCGATGATCCTTCTGGATCCCTTCCATCTCAGGATATTCTATGATTCTATGCCTTCAGCATCTGCCTATTTACTGCATGGACAGAAATGTGAACCAGAGTCCTCCCATCTCGCTCTCCCACTTGTCCCAGTGCTGCCACCCAGTAGAGAGCAGCCTTGGGTTACACTCCCAAAGGCCTGTACAAAATTCCTGCAGGGGCTCAGTGGGATTTGCCAGCAACATGAATGGGGTAAGAAGGCAATTTTTGGGTATGCAGTGGACTTCAAAACATTTCTGACAAACCAGGTGACCATGGTATCCTACTATTGCTTCTCACTCTATCTGCAACCCACCATGAAGCAGAGCTGCAATAAGAACATAGGTCTTCCTCACTCCTTGGCTCTGAGCAAGAGGTCAGATTTCCTCTCCTCTGTGTCAGCAGTCCCAAAAAACATTGTTTACAAAGAACTCAATACCTCCTGTGGATTACTCCACACTTTAATAACTGCTTCATTAGTAGAAACAGAAATTACTAAACTGCACAGAGTGCAAAATATATTCCTCACCACAAATACTGCAACAGCCAAGGTAGTGAACCTGGCTTTTTTCATTCATGATTTTTGTTAATATGCTTTTCAGAGCCTAAGCTCAGGACAAATTCTGGTCTAATTAACCTAACACATTTTCCCACTGCACAGGCATAGTGAATGAGGTCTCTGTGTTCACAGTCCAAGTCTATGATTCTGTGATAATATAGCAGATGGACTATTTGCTGAGATAATACAGATAATACAGCAGTGGGACTATTTGGATGAAGATAATAATCTTCACCACTAAATAGCAAACCCACAGCATAAAGTCTCAGCCATAAGATATAATGAGATGTTTTACTCCAGGCTGGGGTCTCCAATGAAATACTGCCATAAAACATGCTTTTCTGTTTTGTATTCAGCCTCTTGCATTTACCCCAGGACTCTTGCAAAGTACAACCAAAATTTTCAGCAAACATCCATATATTAACTTATCTCTTTTTAGCTCTGCTTCTCCAAAGGCAGAAGCCATCAAAGCCACAGGTCTCTGCACATTTGAGGAGCAACATGTGAATGAAAAAGAAGGGAAACTAGCAATAAGTCAAGCAAAATGTAGGTTTGGGACTGGAAGGAAAATAAAAATGTTCAGAGCTCTGCTGTAATTTCAGGGGGCCATTCCTATTCAGAAATAGATATAAGCATGAGCACAAGAACTACTCTGAACCTATGTTCTCTGGTGTTAATTGAGGCTAGAGTCAGCATTTCTAAGAAAATTGTCTTTGTTTGTTCCCAGTTAATAATTTAAAGTGTCTATCCATGTTTTCCTGCAACTGTATGCCTTTTTTTCCTTTTTTTTTTTTTTTTAAATGTAATTTTGGCACCTTTTTCCCATTTTAAATCCAACTTTGCCTTCAGGACAATTATTTTGCTGTATCTCATGTAGTCTTTTTGTGCTTGCTTCAGATAAATCAATCATCTTTAATACTGCTCGAAGTTATTTGGCAGCATTATGAATGCACTGAAATATATTCACAATCCGATAATCTATGCTTTCTATTTACAATATCTTTCTGCCTTCTGCTCAAAAACAAGACAGCCAATTTCCAGTCAGAGGCACTCATGTGGTCAGGATCTCAGAGCCACAATTTGGGCATTGCTAGTGCTCTGTGTCTTCCTGGACTGAGCTTCTCGTAATCCAAAATACCTACAACATCTTCTACATCAGTAATAAATTCAAGGATGCAAAAGCAGAACTTTCTTCCGTAATGCATACAGGCAACCCCTGGCTGATTAACTTCAGAAGATGGTTTAATAAATAGAGAAAAATTCAAGTTACAAATTTAGGAGCATCTTTTCATAGTTATTAGAATAATATTACTGAAATATTGAGTGTTACTGAAACAAAGTCCAGTTTTAACTCTTGCAAAACTCCATTCAGTTCTAAGGACCTAAAATCACTGAAGGATTTCAGAAAAGTAGGTACTCCTTAAGAAATTTTTTTTTTAAATGGGCTCCAGAATGCCTCCTGAACACACTGAGCACCTTAGTGATGGCAGTGCAAAATTCCTGCAAATCTCAAAGTACACCTAACAAACAGGCTTTGACTGATTCATCTCAGATACTCTGGAGTGAGACTCTTGGGAACAGCTGCCACTGTGTGAAATTTAGGCTTGAGTAAGTTAGCTCAAGATCATAAAGCAAGACATCTACAGAATGTAAAGGAGACATAGACAGTCTGACCTCAGGTATTGTTTTAAAATGACCATATAGAAGAAAATACAGAATTATACAAATTGTTAAACTGACTTGGTTACATAAACTTAGATGGTTACAAGCGACACCTGAATTATTCAAATAATCACTTTTTTTTTTTTTACTGATTAGAAACTGGCTCTTATACTTGGATCCTGATTTATTTTTAGTTAAATACCACTTAAATCCACATTAAGTCACTGTGTTCTCATAAACAGATTTTAAAATGTCAGCTCTATGCTCCTTACAAGGGGGCTATTACACTCTTAAAACAAACACCATTTTATATGACTGTGGGATAAAGAGGCATGTGAGTGAGTTTAATCAGGCATAACTCACATAAGAGTCACCAAATGAGCTTGAACAAACCTCACCCAGTGTTTAGCAGAAAAATATTTACACCCATTTCCCCAGTCCAGTGTTCAGTCACACCTGGAAAATAAGCAACAAAAAATGTTTTCCCTGTCAGGCAGGAGTAAGCAAATAGTTAGCTTAAGCTCTACTTACAAAAGTTAAATGTGATAGTGATGCAACATCAATCCCTTAGGGGGAAAAAAGTGAGGACTATAGCACTGACCCTACTCTGGCTGGGCAGGAAGTTTCAAAAATGTTGAAATTTCTCAATACTGTGCACCAAGCAACTCAGAAGATGCGTGAAGCGAGAGGTAAACCATTACCTGTACCACAATCAGTATCAACAAAAGCTTAGGGTCCTTGGTCTTCTGTTGCTCAGTTGAAGACAACAATGAACAACCACAAAAAAGGCTGCAGCTAAAAAGGCAGCTGTAGCACTACATGATGAATACAAAAATAAATACAGTTTCATTTTGAAATTTAAGGGAGGAAAAAGAATCTATCCACATTCAAATTCTCTGTAGGTCAAAAAAATTTTTTTAGACTTGGTTTAAAATTTTTCCATTGGACACCCAACTTCAATAAATGCTCCTTTTCATATGGAAAATAACTCAGCACAACCTCTCCTATAAAAATATTTTTCTCCTGGCACAACCAGGTTTCATGACTAACCTCAAATGGTCTGACTACTTTGAGAACAATGAGTCACTTTTATGGATGAAAAGACATCCATTCTCCTTAAAAAGCAGTTTTCTACAACTTTCATAACGCAGCAGACAAAAAATGGGGTCATTTTGCAGTACTTCCTTTCTTTAATTTTATTGAATGTAAATCTATATAATTAATACAAATACAAAATTACTTCATCCTGTGAAGATCAAGACACCTTACAGTATAAAATTCCCTGAGATACAATATGCAGCTTGAAGGATCACATAATTCTCTATTCCATTTACATCATAATCAAAAAGTAATGTTATTTCTTTTCCTTATAAAAACCAGAAGATAACAATCTTCCTTTCTCTCCCTTCACTCCAATATTTTAAGGCATAGAATAAAACACCTTCCCAAAACTTATTCAAAGAGACTTTTCTACTTAAAATAGAAAATAACCTTGTTGAATTTTTACAGATGGATTGTATATCTGCAGTGTCCTGTGGAGTCTGGTACCTGATCTATTGTCCAGCTTGCTCAGGCAAACTTTCTATTTATCACTGAACTGGAGCTCAACAAAGTGAATTACAAAAGCCAGTCCTTAGCCTGTAACAGTAGACTATTAGCCAGTGGAGTGGATGAGCCAAAAAATAGATTTATAGAGACGCTGTAACACTGACTTCAGCAGCTGTAGGCCTGGGCTGAGTTTCCTCCCAAATGCAAAGGGAAAAGAGTGCAACACTCATGTAAGGTTGATGACATTAGAAAAGGCTTCTCTTCTTCCAACACAAGTGCCCTGCAATAATTAATAAAACCTGCAGTTTTCACTCTAAAATTCTTGAAAATTCTCAATGCATATCTTGCAAATACTGTGCAATTGTGATCACCTTATTCAAACTTGATGCTTTAATTGTTACGTAGCTCTTTTCCCAATTTTATAAAACTCCAAGATTTCTACTGCTTTTCTTAGAGAGGCTGAGAAAAACAATCAACGTTTGTGATCTTTGGAAATTTCCATGCTCCTGTAGCCTGATCTGCTTGTGGCATTACTAGTGATTGCACAGAACTGTGTACCTGGAAACTTTCAGAAAATGCTGAAAAAATTAGGAGGACAGAAAAAAAAAAAAAGCACTATTTTTAGCAGACTGATAAAAAGTAGTGCAATCTTAAATAGTAGTTCACCACTTTTGAGATCGGGATTTTGTATACATTTATATGAACTGTGATTAAAAACTGCGCAAAAAAAAAAGAAGAAATGATAAATTCAAAGGAAGAAACATTCTATTAGCCTGACACTTAGCTATTAGTGTTAATGCTCTAGTTACATCATCTTTTTAAAAGTATCAAAACCAATGCCATGGGAGTAGTAACCACTGGCAGAGAAACAGATGAGCATGCCATGAACAACAGGTTTTTACTTTAAACAATGGCTTTATACTTGTTGAAGTGAAAGCGCAGCATTAGGTACCATCCCTACTACACTCCACATTGTGTAGACTGTCTTCTTTCCTCTCCCAGTAGATATTCTGCAGCAACTCTGGCATTAGCAACAGAAAGGTTCATTAAGTGCTTTCAGCCACCCCTTCTTGCACAAAAGGAGAAGGGAATAAACACAGAAGCCTGCAAGATCTGATCTGGAAAACCTCTGCAAATTATTAATGAATTTCATTATTATTAGTTCTTCTTCCAGTAATCTGTGGTTCCATGTGTACCTAATCATGGGGAACATCTAATTTACAATAAATTACAGGAGGCTCATCAATCTTAAAAGCACTTACCCGACATCCCATACTGCTTAAGTCAAACCTAATCCCTTTCTAACCTAAATATGACTCACAAATGCCAGTAAACTCGCCTGTTCTGATGCCCATCTCTTATTTGCAATCGACTTTCTTCTTTCCCCACCTGTTTTGTGCCCATGATTTCACTTCAAATGAAGTCTCTGAGGAACTCCATGGATTATCCAGCTCCTTAAAAAGGAGCTGAATTAATACCTTAATCATTTGGGTAGGACCCTTGTGGGCTACCCTGTTTTTGCCACCAACCCTTATAGTTGCAGAGGACATGGAGGGCTCAGCTTCCCAAGGCTGTGTAATTGTTACTTGGAATTTCTTTCCGGATTTCACCGAACAAAGTTACATGTAACCAAACAGTAACCACACACAAACTACTAGGATGACTGCAGCAAAATGTCAGTATAGAAGGGAATAACTAATGTAAATGGTACCGACAGGCACTGGGAGAAGTTCTACCTTAAGCCCCCATTTATTAATTAAAAAACTGAGCGAGAAAACAACCCACAAAACCAAAGGGAAAAAAAAGACTACAAATCCTTCCCTTTTGATAGTCTTCCCTCAGTCAATCTGTATTTTACCAAAAGTCTAGATCTTATTCTCTACAGTAACTTTCATTTTGAAAAGGAGAGATTTGGGAGTTTGGAGGTTTTTTGGTAATTATTATTTTACAAACAGCAAAGCAGCATTCTGAGTAGTCCATCACCCAGAAGAATTTTTAAAAATGCATGCCATAAACATAAACATTTTCTACACAACAGCACTGCCTATTGAGTCTAGAGTAATAAGTTAGCCTTTCTGTATACATATTCAATGTAGTAATAAACCCCTGCCATTCTGAGCCTTTCCCTGCATTTTCTGTATGGCAATAATTTTGCAGAGAGAAGCATGCAGATTCCTGTAAACATTTTCTAATTCCTGAATAAAGGGAGGGTGGAAATGTTCCAACTTTTTACCTACAGTCTGTCCTTTTTGTAGAGTTCTACTTTACTTTCTTACAGGATAAACATGCCCACGGTTTCAGTAGGTAGTGGAAGAAATACTTTACATTATCTGAGCTGTTTGTCCACTCAGCTTCAGACCCCTTCATACACTTTTTCCTAAATGGAACAATTATTTGGTTCAAAGCATTACTAGCTGGCTGCTGCAGTTTCAAACACTGTTAAAAGGTGCTGCTGTATCGTCACATTCTTACATTCAAAACTTGCGGCTCAGAATTTGTCTGCAAATGGCTTTCACACACATAAAAATCAGTTAAAAACATTCACTTTTGTCTTAGGAGTACAGAAAGCCAGCACTGATCGTTATCCCCTGTAAGCAGAGGAGAGTTTCACGGTCCAGGAAGTTGTCATAGCCGACAAAATTGGTTTCAGCTGTACAGCTGAAGAACTTGGCATCAGATATTTATGTGGAGCTGTGCAGAGCTTTAAAAGTTTCAGGTTTGTATGACTTTTGGAAATTTAATTTCACTCTTTAAGAATCACCTGGTACAAAGTTTCTTTGTACTTCCATAGTCTTCCCCTTAATAAAAATCTTCCTTTTGCAGGGTTTTCACAACTTGTTTTACTGTATCTGTATGCCTCTCTCACTGCTGAGAGCCGTCTGTGTGCTGCCTTGGCTAATGATCTCTGTGAGACCCATCCTTCCCTATACCTTGACGCCGGCCCAGGCTGCCCAGGCAAGACTCGCCAGCCAGGAACATCAGCTTTCAAACCAGGTGGCCAGATTTTGTACAGTCTTGATTTGATTCCCAGCTGCTCTGACGGCCTCGCAGACCTTGCAGAAATGCTCGTCCCAGAACGAGGTGACGTGGACTTCGTACTTCTTCCTCCAGGCAAAGTACCGCCTGTAGCTGGGTTTGTTTTTATCAAGGAATTTCAGGTAGGTGGCCAGCAGCCGGGGGCTGGAGAAGTCGTCAACGTGGATGAAGGAGTCGTGGGGGATGAAGCGCTCGTAGTTGGCCCTGCGGGGTCCCAGGACGACGGGCACGGCGCTGGCGCAGAAGGCGTTTCTCCAGAGCTTCTCGGTGATGTAGTCGGTGTGCTGGGAGTTCTCGAAGGCCAGGTAGAACTTGTAGGCTGAGACGGTCTCCACCACGCCGCCCTCGGCCAGCGCCATCCCCCGCGCCCCGTACACGTCGATGGGCAGGTGCTCCTTCAGCTGGCGGTAGTAGCGCACCCGGGCGTGCTCCTGGTTCCAGTTGCTGATCACCCAGGCCACCAGCCGCGTCTTGCGGGGCAGCACGAAGGGCCGGGGCGCCGGCGGGGCGTAGAGGTACCCATAGGGCACGAACACGTCGGAGTCGCGGCGGTACGACATGGTCCAGTTGAAGAGCCCGGCCAGCCCCCGCAGCCCGGGCGAGTGCGAGGGCGACTCGAAGTTCATCCAGACCCAGCGCTGCCGCGGGGGCCGCGGCGGGGACCCTCGGGGCAGCCCCCCGGGGCCGTGCCGCGCCAGGTCGCGGTGGTGGAAGAGCACCGCCTGCGCCTCGCCGAGCCGGCCGCGGTCCGCGCTGNGTGCGGCAGCGGCGGGGCACTGACAGCCCCCCGGGCAGCTCGGATGCTCACCCCCTGCTCGGGGCTAGCAGAGGGGATTTGTGTCCACGCAAGTCGGGAAGAGCCCCGACCCCGGCACGCACAGGGGGGACCGTGGGGATGCTCACAAGGGGTCTCAGGGCACTCACACCTTGGAATCTGTGGTGGGTTGACCATCGCTGGGTGCCGGGGGATTATCACAGCCTCTGTATCACTGCACTCACCATTCTGGGCAGGAGAGAGAAAATACAGCTAAAGACTCGTGGGTCGAGATATGGACAGGGAGAGATCACTCGCCAATTACTGTCACGGGCAAAATAGACACAGCTTAGGGAAATTAATTTATTGCCAATCAAATCAGAGTGGTATAAGGAGAGATTAAACCAAAACTGAAAAACACGTTCCTCCCTCCACCCCTCCTTTCTTCCTAGGCTCAACTTGACTCACGATTTCCCCACCTCCTCCCTGACAGCGGCACAGGGAGATGAGGAATGGGGACTGCAGTCAGTTCATCACATGTTTCCTCTGCTGCTCCTTCCTCCTCAGAAGAAGGACTCCTTACACTCTTACCCTGCTCCAGCGTGGGTCCCCACAGCTCAATTCAGCTTGATGTTCATGTAGCCCCCAGGTAATTTCCAGCATGATTGTTTATCAGCCAGCCAGTTCTCTGTCTCTACCAGTGATGGGAGCTTTCTACTCTACATGCAGAACTTATTCTTTCTACCTGCCAAACTTCTCAAGGTCTGTTGGCTCAGTCCAACTTTATTGAGGCCTCTCTGAACTGAAGTTGTACGAGCCAAGATGTCAAATCTGCTTTCCAACCTAGTAATTTCTGCAAAATAGCAAGATAGCAAATATTACCAAGAACTCTCTTAGTGCCATAAACACAGCACCAGTCTTGACAAATAACACTTATTTTAGTCACAAAATGGGAATATGGGAAAGTTACTTTACCACAGTAGAAAACTGCAAACAAATACAGAAATACAATGTTAAGGGAGAGTAAAATCCTCTGAGGCCTTGAGCTGTACCTAAATTCAATACAGAGCACATCCAATACAAAGAACATTACCTGAAAGGAACACAATTCCTAGTCTGCCTTAATTGAAGATTCAAAGTGGTCTGAAAACTCTTCTGTTAGTAATTTTATGTATTTGGACATTTTTGCAGATTATGTGAGAAATCCGGGACTCGTGAAAGTGAGCGGAAGAGCGCAATTGACTTCTGTGAAATTCTGTTTCACTCAATAAATTTGGATCATATCAGCTGCAATGACAGTTCTTATTTTCCTTCAGGAACTTTCAGCACTGAGAGGTGACTTTGGAAGAGTCTTTGTCTAGTCACATTTTCATTTCATTGCTTGAAGATTTGCTGCTAAGCCATTTCAAACCCAGAGCCTTACCAGTTACACTGATGATGCAAGGCCTGATCCTGCATGTGGTAAGTCAGAAAAATTTTAGCATTAATTTAGCATTTATGAAATGTTTCAAGACAAGTTAACATGGAAATCTTTATAAGCCAAGTAGTGACAAATTTTAAAGAAAAAACTATGCTTTTCTTATGAGGATACATAGCAAGAGTTGCCTAGATACTTTTGATTTTTTGCAGTCTCACAGTGAAACTTCAATGTGATGTTCAGCTGCACTGCAATGGCATCCGTATTAAGACTATCATCATACAGAAACAAATCTGCTGAATTATTTAGCATGAGATCAAAACATGGCTTTCTGTATTCCTCAATACAATGTCAGCTAAAGCTCTACACTGAATATGAAAGAAAGCTATTAAAGCTCTATACTGCATATGAAAGAAAGCTGTTACTGAAATCCACACTCAGTTGTGATTGCATATACAACAATAATACCCTGTATTATAATAATTCCTATTTGATTTATTACAACAAATAAGAATTATATCAATTCCAGATGACAGCATGGTAGCCTAAAATGTTTCTATGAGTAATATAGTCACCTTCAGTTAATTTTCATGTTACACCTGCCTCTGTGGAAACTAAATACATGTTTACATTTATATTTACATGTTGGATGCAATCCACTAATTCAAAAATCTTTATAGAATTTATATGTAGAGCATGATGTATTTAAGGCATATTTTAAAATTTTTACAAATTACAGATCTGACTGTTTTGTTGCTGCTGTCTTTAAACCCCTCACAATAAGGGAAATAGCAGAAATATATTGTAATTAGATATTCATCACAGTCTCTACTGAAAGCAATGTTAGATGTGCCTTCATCTACAAGTCTAGAAGCCTTGTAGAAATTTTGGTGTAGTAAGCTTAAAAGCCAGATGTGATGTGTTGCTGTAGACTGACCTCACTGTCAGGACCAAGATTAGAAGTTAGGTGTCCTCAGATCTATGTGTAGGTGAGGAGTTTCCCTTGCCTTTTTAATGTCTCATTTCTCTTCTAGAGAATAAACACCAGCCAGGCAGTAACAAACATCAGCTCCAGTTTGCCTCATTTCTGCCATTATCCACAGCACCTCTGTGGCACAATCACATCAGCTACTCTTTGCTGGTAGGGTTTTGTCAAGTAGTTTTGTTCACTCTGACTCAGGAAAAACTCCACGGACATCACTGAGAAGTACAACATGATGAAAGTTGAGTAGCATTGCCAGATGCCTGAAGACCTCCCACAGGGAACACATCTGGTTTTGTCTGCTTTGGAGATAAACCAGCCCAGGAGATAGCCTCGTGGACTGAGGACCACCCACACTTCTTGGCGCAGTTTACACAACTTGAAGAACTGTGCTTTAACTGTTCTGTGGAAACCAGAGTAAGTTCTCATGTTGCTGATAATTAGGAATTTAAAATAAAATGCTGAAAATTAGTAATGTTTAAAATAAAATGCTGTAAATTAGTAATGAAGCTATTGCAAAATTAAAAAAAAAACCCACCAACAAACAAATGACCTATTTGAAGGTTAAATATTTGCTGTTTCTAACAGCAGTAAATGTTTTCACCCAGAGCTTCCTAACTGGCTTTCTCTTCTACTCTGACTCACTCTGTTTTGTCAAACCTCAGAAATATTTAACACCAGAAAAGTCTTTGAAGTTATTTGTCAACTGTCTTACAAATGCAGTTTAAAAGGTACTGCAAAACATGGTTGTATTTTCAGCCACAGCTATCAATCCAGACATTCTGCCAACCAGGGAAACCTGTGGAGCTTTTCATCCTAAGAAAATTTGATCAGCTTCAAAGAGTAGCGGGATGCTGTCTGGTACTACAATGACACTAAGAATTACTTTGAAGTCTGTTCTTCGTAAGTAGTCCCCATGGTTTCAATGCAAGTTTTTGCAAGGAAGGACCTAAATTCTGTATGAAAAACAGTGATAAAAGTTCTGAATAAATTGCACACTGTATTTCAGCATAATGTTTAAATGCCTGTAATTTGATTACTTCCTGTTTCATGTTCAGGATTATGATCTTTCTGCTTGGAAGATTAAAATTCTGAAATACAACCAGAGATTCAGTTGAAATCTGATGCCTGTCTTGTTTGAATGAACAGCTTCTGGGCAGACAAACTCACATTACTGCACATGCAGCACATGTAATGTTAAAATATTCTGCCAGACTACAGTTCTGCTTGTGGCTGTGAGCAGAGTTGGATTAAAACTATGTGACGCTGACATTTCCAGGTCAAGGCACAGGCATGAGCAAATGTGCTGTGCACACTGTGAATGGAAGATCTTCTCCAGCATGCTCTTCAACCTTCCGTTGAAGCACACAGCTTTGTTGTTCACCAGTGTTGACCAGAGCCAAAATCAGAGCAGAAAATTTTCCTACCAAACTGATATTCAGATGCTTGGACACATGTGGGTACCAGCAAGCCAGAATTTGGCTCTGTGGATATTTGTTAGCAGTTATCAGTTATTTCAATCTTCATTAGTATTTTTGGGCACTGGACTGCATTTTATGCAGCCATAGCGGCAGGGGGAGTGATGTGCAACCAGCACTGATGCTCTCATTTTATCCAGTGAGCATCCCCGAGGCCAGAGGGCAAGAATTTGTTGTAAAGCTTCTCTTCAAACATCTTTGAACCTCAAGCATCGAAGTCATGCTTCAGTCCAGGAGACAAAACTAGCCCTAATTTGAAGTAAATCTAAGTCACATATAATCTAGTTATGGGTGTCTCAATAGCAATTGCTTTAATAACTGACCTCCTCTTATTGTGCTTCATTACTTAATAATGCAGATGTAGCCTTTGAAAAATGTGTTTGAACATTGGTATTAATACATGCAATGATAGAATTAGATATAATTACATGAACGATAACAATTGTCTTTCAAAACAGTAGTGTTTAGTTTGACAATGAAATAATAAAATCAAAAAAGAGAAAAGGTGAACAGTTAGACAGTAAAAAGTCACTATGATAAAATGTGAACATAGTTAATTTAACCAACACCCTGATTAATGAAATATTAGAAATATCATAATAGTATTAATAACATAATATTATGAAATATTATAAATATCATAATAGTATTAATAACATAATATTATGCAATATTATATTTAAACAAATCGATTTGTTTTATTCAATTAAAAGATGAGACACATAAAAAGGTCACAAACATGAATACATCAGACTAGGTATGAATTACCTAAGCCTCATAATTGAAGTAACATATTCAGTAGAAAACTTTTAACAAGCATTTCTCTGTTGTACAAGGTTGAACAAAAAGGTATAAGGAGAAAAGGATCAAATGAGATTCAGCAAAACTGAGCTAGTGCAGAAATCTGGGATAGAACCAGAAAGTCTTTTCATTTGGAAAACTTTAAAACAGGAAAAACATGAAAAAGAATGACAAAGCAAGGAGATTGAAGTGGGATAAAAATGAAACAAGGAACAGAAGCAAGATGCAGCGAGCTTAATCAAAGCCTCGATCTGAAACCTCAGTGTTTTTCAAACATTTTTGTGTAATTCATGATCAAATTTGCATCTAAAAAAGTGAAAATAATATTTTCAAAAGTAGCTACACCTCTAGTGCCTCAGGTACAGTTTTCGGTGCCAATTACTTTTCTCACTTAGAAGTCAAATGGAAATGCTGAAAAGAGTTGAGCTTGGAGCCAGTTGAGGGGTTATTTTCATTTTGGGGGTTTTTTCCTCCCTTCTCACTGATACAAAAATAAAAACGAACTTTTAATGTCAAAGTAGAATTGCAGACAATTAAAGAACAAACATCCATTTTCACTCACAGATAATTATAAAAAAAGCAAAGGAGAACAAAGTCTACCTTCACAAAGCTGTCACTGAGACTTCCTTTTTAACAATATTCAGTGCAGTTTAGATATTTTGTGAGAAACCGAGAGCCCCAGAAACAAATACCATCTCCACCTCTTAGGCAAGGTTTTGATAGCAGGAGGTGGAGTACAAGGGTGGCTTCTGTGAGAAGCTTCTAGAAGCTTCCCCCATGTCTAACACAGTCAGTGCCAGCAGGCTCCGAGACCCACAGCTGGCCAAGGCTGAGCTCTTCAACAATGGTTGTAGCACCTCTGGGATAACAAATTTAAGAAGGAAAAAAAGCTAATGCACAAAAGCAACTGCAGCCAGAGAAGAGAGGAGTAAGAACACGTAAGATCATTTGTTTCATAAGTGGCATGATAATACAAAAAAAACTAATGATCATTTGGTGTTACCTCGTTGTATTAATGGTTTAAGAGTGAAAGTAAGTGACAATTTATTTCAGGTTCCATGCTGCGTCTGGTTCTTTGATACTATGATAATGCTCATACAGAGAGGCTTATTTATGTTAAACTTTCATTAAATCAGACTAGATACCAAATCACAAACTCTTGCCTTCTGAAATGCTCCATTTAATGGATGAATTCAGTCTAAACTTTATAAGGTCTCTGTTTAATTACATTACAACCCTCCACTGTAACTTAGAATCCCTTTGCAGCAGAGAAGACTATGAAAATGTCGAGTTTCACAGTTGCACTTCTGTTAGCAAGAACAGATTGTGGCACCTTCTTCACTGGCTGAAATATGGACCAGATTTGGCTACTTAAAACATCTGATTAAAAAGCAACATGAGGATATGAATAAAACAACAAAGAGGAAATAGCTCCATATTCAGGCAGAACTTTATTCAGAATCCTAGAAGTACAGATCCACATTTCCAAAGATAGCTAGTCATTTTGATGTTCGATTTGACACATCAGACTCAGGTCTTCATCGCACTAAAGTTCAGCAATCTGTGAAAAACCCAAAATCTGCTCTCAGGATGGATGAAACACTACACAGTGAGCTCCCCAAAACACTAGTCACTTTTAGGGAACAGCAGTAAAAGGGAGAAGCAAAAATGCATTAAATTCAGTAAATTCAGCAATCTGGATATGTGTTTTGTTCTTTTTCTCTCTTCTATTTATTTCTCCTACATCTTTTCCCTTCATTTCTTACAGTTTCAACCTCTGTGTTGCTCAACTCTGTTCTCCTGTTTTCAGTTCCCTTTAGGAATTCCTGACCTTCTGTTCTGTATCTCCCCTTCTGTTCCCCTTGTCAGTGCTTCTTCCTTTTCCTTTTGCTGGTTCCTCTCCTCCTGGCACTAAACACAGTGGGCTAATCTCTAGAAACACCTGTTTCTTTTCATCCATTTCCATACCTGTACCTACTCCAGCTAGCATATTACTCCCTCATTTCTTCCCCAGCTTCTTACATAGAAGAGGGGGTGTGAATGGAGATGGTTTGGTGAATATAGGAGCTGAAGCCAGATTGCTTCCAAATTTTTTGTCCTGTCACTTCTTCTGTCATGATACCTGCCCATTCTGCTGCAGAACAGGCAGTATAGCTAGTGAGGAGAGCACCACTTGCCTCTAGCAGCAGTCCCTGAGAATGAAAGTACATCTAAATTCCCAAAGGAAAGCCAACAGATCCCATAAATTTCAGCAACTATGTCTATTTGAATAAACTGCTTTGTTTAAAAGCTGTTCTTTTTTCATGGATCATGGAGGAAACAAAGGAGATCATCATCTTTGAAAACTCAGCTTGCCTCAGGCACATGAGTTTTAAAATTACACCAACATATCAAAACTGAGTCATTCTTTAGTTGTATTTTAGGCCTGCTCTATAACCAGAATGTTACTACAAGTAGTAACTCTAAAGTAAAGGCAGTGTGTCAGAAGGCTGTGTTGATTTAACGGTTCTTATACCAGTAATAACTTAATTCATGCTGCTGTTGTAACTAAGATGCTACTATCTCCAGATCTCACAAGATCAAGACTGGAAGAAAGAGGTGCTAGTCATGCAGCTACTTTTAAATCACTAGCCTCTAAGAACATGGGAAGGAGCTTCATTTAATGGCAAAATATGCTGAGTTCATATATTCTGCAAGGTCATGCATGGCACTAAAAATATTCCTCTTAAAAAGCTAACAAACTTTGTTTCCTTAGGGTTGGAAGCTTTCCCCTTCTAATAAATAAATAAAGCTAATAAATTTCACTGAAGAAGAGAAGTTGGGCACATTTAGAAGACTAAAATCTACGAGCTTATAAGGAACAGATGTGCTCCACAGAAGTCACATTCCACAGACTTTCTAGCTGACCATTGCAGGCAGATACTGAAATGCCTGAAAGGTTACCTAGATCAAGCTCTTTTCAGGAGGTGTGTTGGAGGAGGGGTTTTTCAAACAATTGAATTTGTTAAGGTTGGATGTTAAGAACAGCAAGTAAAGTTCATTATGAACATGAAACCAACACTCACCACCTATCAGGAGGAAACAAGTGATTATTCCACACATTTACAAAAGGTTTCAGAATATGAAATAAAGTGACTCAACGTAGCAGTCCTAAACAGATTTCTTATGCAAAGATTCCAAGTCTGTTGGCTACTAACTAAAGGAAGAGGCAGGTTAACTCTGCAGAAAGATGCCCTGCAACTTAAAAATTAGGTGTTATAGTGAAAGTTTCTTGTTACTGACTCTTACTTTACGTTCTTGCATGTCTTGAGTAGAACCGAGGCTGTAAAAGTAAATTGCTTCTGTTCTGTGACACTGGCTTCAGGCTTCTAATGGAGAAATTGTTTTTCACATCCCAGACTCCTTCCACAGCCACTGTTAATGATTTGGCAAAATAATAGCATTATAACTGATTACTTCAACTTGTTCTAAATGTAATGTAATATGCACCATAATTTTCTTCCATAGTTAATGAAAATAGATTGACATCTTCAGAGAGCAATTC
The DNA here is from genome assembly GCA_013396755.1 of Sclerurus mexicanus. Taxonomy (NCBI): domain Eukaryota; kingdom Metazoa; phylum Chordata; class Aves; order Passeriformes; family Furnariidae; genus Sclerurus; species Sclerurus mexicanus. The sequence goes on along the minus strand of VWZF01002195.1, from coordinate 533,183 downwards.
AGATTGCTAAAGGCATACAACGCTCTCTACTGTCTGTAGAAGATCTTAGGACTACTAAGGCTCCTGTCTGAAGCAGGATGTATCTTGTCTATAACATATAAGAAACAGCAGTAATACCACTTATGCATTCAGCATCATTTTTTGGTCATACTGGAATATCAAGCAGCCTCATAAAAAGATAAAGAACAACTGCCCCCTGCCACTACTTCCCCCTCCTGAAAAAAAAACAAACCCACCAACCAAAACCAATCAAACCAAAACAAAGCAAACACCACCAGAACAGAATAAAAATGCTAATTTATTTCTTGGAAAGGTTACAATTTACTAGCCATCTAATTTATGTAAAAAAATACTCTTCCGTAATCTAAACTGTGTAAATCAGTAACCATCCAATCTGACAACTGTTGTTTATCAGAGCCCAGGCCACTTAGGGAGTGTGTCTAATTTTCCAGATGAAACAGATGAAAAAGGAACTCACTATTTGCTAAATAATCTGTACACCAACATCTGTCTGACTGTATTTATTATTCATAGCATTGTTATGCTATGCCTATAACATTATGCTATAATATCATTTATATAATGAGCATATAATACCATCTCTGTACTAAACTTGTTATAGATCCATATTATACATTCCTGTAATGAATACTTTTGCAGTGTTTCTGTTATCTTTAGTGCTTTAAGCTTTTGTAACATACATTTCATTGGGAGACTCCTCAGAAATCATGAAAACATGTAAGGTAGCACCCGTCTACACAATGAGACTGAAATGTTGCAGACTATTTTAATTCACTGGCAGATGGATGCAGCAAAATAGTTGTGTTCAGCTCTTATTAACATTTGGAACATGAGCAGATTGAGTAGACCAGTGTTGACATCTTCAATTCAGCTATGTGTTCAGGACCTCTTTTCAGGCAATGGGAAAAGAACAGGCACTTTTAGAGCATGATACATGCAATGGCAGGTGTGTAGGACAAGCCCAAGGAACTGGGTTTTCAAAGTGCCTTTTTCTCTCCATTTACTATAACCAGAAACTACATAAGTCAGTCATTTGCAGGTATGTGCTGTAATAGCCTAGCAAGCCTAATCAAAGTAATACAGTTGCAGACTCAAATGGTCTTTATATCTGATGGGGTACTGATGACATCATCTAATTTATGTATATTTTTGTGAATCCAGCTGTTCTAAACTCATTTCGAGTGAGTGTAGAATTGGGTCTAAATCCTACACAAGACAAACTATTCTAATAATTACAGCACTTCTTTCAAAGAAAAAGGCAGCAAAACCTCTCCCTATCACTCAACATTTGTTTCAGCTTTATTGAACTGATAAATCATTTGGAATTATCTGTGTTCTCTGTGATTCCATAATTTCTGACAAAAAAAGAAAAAAAGGTAATAAAGACTATATGCAAGTCTTCTGTTTCTAAATGTTCCCCAGGATATGACATAAATGTTCTGGGTTGTTTGTTTGTTTTTTTTTTAAATAATAATAAATATTTTGCCACAGTTCCTCAAAACAGCCATTTATTCTGACAAACACTTGCCATTTGCTGACAAAGAAGATTACCTGCAGCTGGATGTTTAATATTGCATTCTTCTTTCTGAAAATGAAGGTGCTCCTCGAGTATTTCTTTAACTCTCCTAGGTGGCTCAACATATACACATTTTATCCCTGTCAGCAAAACATATTACAAGAGAACCAGTTATTATAAATCCCTTAAACGCTGATGTACTTTGCCAAATGCAAAGTCAAGTTATGCTTCTCTGCTTCAGTACACAGTAAGACCAATCCTTTACAAATATATGATAGTGTTCAGCCAAGCCCTGCTCCCCAGCCTCGAGCAATTCCTCAGGATACGAGGACGGAACAGGACAGGCCCCTGGTGGGTACATCCAGGTGGGGCGTGCCTGTAACCTGTGCCACCCGGGGGGACACATCCTCGCTGAAGGAGGTCTCCGAGGAGCTGAAGAGGGCAATCTGCCTGACG